>VZTN01014068.1:4175-47138 GCA_013400515.1 Erpornis zantholeuca | reverse complement strand
ACATAAATATATATCTTTAGCTATCAATAAATATAAAATATAGAGATTTGTAACAAATCCATACTTATTTACTATACAGTGTCTTTCTTTGCCGAGGAAGTGTCTCTAGCTGGCTTGAACTCCACAGTTCATTCCACAGAGATAATTTATAAGTTGTTTACGTATGTCCAATAGTCTTTAAAGGTAAAAAAGAGACAGACCTTAAGGTTTTTGAGGCAGAACATGTTTTTCTTTCTGTTCCTGCATAGTTTGACAGGTATAAACTGAGTTGATACAATTTTCATTTTGTGAATAATGAAATGATAAGTTAAGTCAATGGCAGAAGCTTTTTTAAATAAATTGGATTAATTATATATCAATGGCATGAGTTATCAGCATAAATAATATTTATTTTTCTTGGAATATACTGAATAATGAGACTGAGAACAATTATTTTTCCTAAAATGATGTCTCCAAGTCAGGGCTGAAAAAAAAGTTATAACCAAAGACGAGTGACTGACAAGGAGTAGTAAACCTCCCTTTCTATTAATACAAGACAGTCTCTCAAGACTAATCAATCACAGTGTAACACATGATAACACAAGTAGCTATTATGACAAAAGAACATCTACATGACAATTATTGACCTTTCCAAGCCCATTAGATTGTTACTAAGAAAATTGTAATGTACATCCAGGAAACATAACCCTCCTATTTTTCCTAAATGTTGTTCAGAGATGCATTTATTTAGACAGACATTATTAAACTGTCTGTCTCTATGCTAAACATTAGCAAGCTAACAGGAAAACTACAAAAAACCTTCACACAGACGGTCACCAAGCAAATAAACCGTGCTACTTAAAATACCTACCCCTGCAACTCAGCCACCATGCATGGGTTTGGGAGCTTATCTAATGTACCTTGTGGCAGTCAGCAATGCTGGTAAAATTCAGTCACATATTCTTACAATAAAAAGACAATGTAGATATTAATCATATACATGTCCTTTGATCTGCACAAACCCAAGGCAATTGCAAAACTAGCTCTAAGGCCACCCTTCTATATTCTTAGCAAATAGCACTTCGTTGAAAGTCCTGCTATCAGTTGGAGCTCAGGAATTCCTAGATGTGTATTTCATGTTCAGCTGAAAGCCTACTCGAAACTCATAGACTTTATTGTAAACTTGTGCAAAAGATACAAGTCCAAACATTTGTGGGATCAGTATTGATATTGCTGTTTGAAAAGGCTCCTAATAATGTCTGTCCAATTACATTTTTTTACCACCATAATCTTTGATCAATGCTAGGAAAGTTACCATCACCTTTTTTTAGAGATTTACATGATAAGTGACAAAGTGCTTCAGAGACCCTAAGAAAAATTATGTACCCTTTCAATTAAAAAACATTCAAGAATCACTGATTTATACCAGGAAATTATTAAAAAACCATTTTTTTTCCGTAACAGAGGTTTATAATAGGTGTAGTTTTCAATATATTTTATAGAGAAAAAGATATCACTTCAGTTAGTGGTAAATGATCATCTTGCAGGTCAACATATACTTGCATGGCTGATATTGCAGTCAGGGCTTTGACTTTTATGACTTCTCAGAAATGAGGATTGTTGGGAAGAAATTAAATGCAACTGAAAAAAAAAAAAGAAAACAAAACAGAAAATCAATCTGTTCAGATCAATCTCAACAAGCTGGAAAAATTAGGTGAACCTTGGTGGAGACAAAAGTGAAGTTCTGCAGCCAAGGTTGAATAAACCCATGTGGCAATATGGGCTGGGCTCTGCCTGCCTAAGTGTTTTGACCGCATGATCCCAGAAAATCTTCTCCAGTCTAAATTATTCTATAAACCTACACAACCATAACAGCTAAAAAAAGGGTACAGTTTGACAGAGATGATGAGGGGAAGAGCCACTGTATATAATTGACATACTTTAAAAGAAATGACACAAAATATTATTTATTATTTTCTCCCCAAAGGTTTAAAATTATCTGTAAACAAACTCCCTGTCACTGGATTTTATATAACTCATTGTTTATAGCTCTTAACTTGTCTTCAGCATCTCTTCAGATTTAATTAATTGCCTTGTACTGAAAATGAAATCAAATTAGAAAATAGTGTTAAAACACAAAATAGTGTGTTAATATTCTAAACAATATCTTCCTTTATTCTGAAATTCCAATAGGTGGAGAGTTTCCATTCTAATGGCTCCCAACAAAAAATGTACAAGAGTAAATTTTAAATCACTTATTTCCACTCTCTTAATTACCAGCTAATTATTGGGATTTGATCCAAGCAGGACTCTATGTGGAATCAAAGGAAAAGTCTTATAAATTAGACAACTCATAGGATTGCATTAAATATGCTCAGGGAATGAGTGTTCACTGATTGCTGGAGAGGGATCATGAATAACTGGCTAATAAATTTCAAATTTCTACACAGACAATTGAAATTATTATAATTACTCCTTTGTTTACTGTAAGAAATGTAGTTCGAATCTTGAAGGCCTAAAGCAATATAAAACTGAGGCAAAAACATGCCCATGCATTCTGTAGGCTCCTTCAGTGGAATATTTATGTTGAAAGCTATGAACCAACTGGCAAGTACTAAGATTAAGCATTAAGCACTTGCAAGTTTTTTCTTTTGTACCTCCCTGGGCCTGTTGTAGTGTGGAGACAGCAGGCCTGTCCTGGAGGTACCTGCATGGCCTTCCCTGGAATCCTGAGGTTTGCCAGAGAGATATGTGTGACATTGATAACAGCTGCCCTGTGTCACCAGCTGGGTGGTACAAGGCTGCTGCCTCCCACAGTGTCTGGTGTCTGGAAATGTGGCAGCCAAGCAATGGAGGGTCATTTAATATGTGAAGGCACCTGCCTGGGGCTGTGCGTGTTACCGTCTTAGGCTAGAATCTACTTGCACACGGCTAAAGCTTTACCATTAAGATTAGAAATTATAATTGCTGTACAGTTTTTACTTAGAAAAGGGATATTACAAGGGATATTCCTTCATGGCCATTCAAACACCACTTTCTGTGCAAATTGACCTTTCGGTTTCAGAGCTTTGATTACCCTGGGAAATGGTGGTATCAAGGGCAAGGAACTTATCAGATGGCTTAATGAGTCCAGATAGCACTGTGCAATTAGAGTCTCAAAAGCAGTATAAATGCATTAGTTTGGCACAATAGCATAGTGAGGACAGTGTCAGGCAGCTCCTCGTAGTGAGACCTTTTAACCAGTTCCAGACTGACTAGTGAGGGCCCTTCCTGACAAACCATGTGTCTGTAAGATCAGTTTTCTAACCTGCACTGCAAGGACACTACTACAGTATTAAAAAAAAACCCCAAATCCACATGCCTATTTGTTTTTCTAAATTTGAGAAGCATTTCTCTCTTCCAAATGGGCACATTTGCACGAAATTACACATAATTGTTTCCCTCACTCATTTTAGAATTACTCATTTTTAATAAATATTGCTGAGCAAGACAGGTTTCAGCCAAATTCTAACACTGAGCACTGACTGCACTGAACAGCAAATTTCTCTGTGGAAAGTCAGTACAAACCACTTCAGGTAGATGATTTGGATAAAGGCATTACAGGAATTCAGCTTAGATTCAGGGCAAATCTGAAGGACTTCATAAAACCTGGCTGGCCTGATTCCTTGTTGTGATTACACATTTATTGTTTTTCTTTTACTCTTAGTTTAGTTTGTTTATGCATATGTACTGTTTATGTAAATTTCTTATTTGTACATGAGATTTTATTTCACTGTTTCTGTACACCACTAGCCAATATGAAATCCAGGTCCATGTGAAGACTTGGTGAAGAAAATTATCCAAGTAGTAAGTCCATTCATTCACACATTTGATGAATAATGGTTATATATCAAAACACAAAGCACTGATATCCTGTGGTTATGGATATTGTGCAAAATACCCAAACAGAGTAAGAGAAAAAGAAAATATGAAAAAATATATTTGAAGTATTTGCATATGCCTGACAAAGAATAGAATTGAATGGGTATTTCCCATTTAGAAATACAGATGTTTTCCCATAACGGTTTCTGGACTCATGACAGCACTCTATATTGGCAGTATTTGTTGTTGGTACATTCAGATTTTATACATCTATGAACACAGGAAAATAAAGGTATTTCTTCCTGCACAAGTGGAGTATATGCTTATTGTAACTGACACAATTTGTTAGTGAAAACAGATGCTCTCTGAGCTGTATTCTCTATTATTCACTAGGCAAAGAAATGTCAGAAGGGTGCAGGTGCAAGTATGTAGGAGGGTGAGACGTTTATTGTAATACAAAACATAATTTCAAAGAGTAAAATAATAGTAGTAATAATAATAATAATAGTAATAATAGAAATGTAGTCTGAGTGTCAGTGAAAATGTCTTGGCATGAAATATTCACCTACAGTTAGTTTCAGAAACCATATTTTCTGGCACATTTTAAAAAAAGGTAAGAGAATGAAAGACATTGGTGAATACAAGACAGCAAATATTCAGTAAGTACTACTTTGGGAAAAAGTTCATTGCAGGAAGAAATCATTAGATCCTTTTCTTCGCTGAATTTCACTTTTTTAAACACAAAGATCTATCAGGATGTTTTCTGCAAATCCTGAAAGCAAGAGGCTACAAGAAATTAACATTTTTTCAGATGTATTTTTGACACATGCTTTCCAAGCTGATGTAAGAAACCGTGGGAGATGGACTGGAACGTGACAGTTCCCGTGTAACTGTCAGGATCTAACCAAAAACACAGAAGAAAACACTAATGGCTGTGAACCACATTCCTCAGAACAGCTTCAACCAGTCTGCACTAATAACAGAGCAGGTACCCCTTGGTGGTGGCACTGTGCTTATTTTATAGAGCAGCTACCACATGTAATAGGTTACCACTATCACCTGCAATAGTGAAATCAAAACATCTAGGCTGACACAGACAGATTTGTATCCCCACCTCCCCACTTTATAAGTAGCAGCCAAAAGAGCTATAAGCAGCTGTCAACATGAATCTTATTCAGCTGTCCAATGGCTAGCACTTTTCATGCCACTGAATATCTAAATGGGCAGGTTCTGCTCCTATGAAGCATTTAAAAGAATTTAAAGAGCTTGTCATTCTGATACTTTAGGTCAGAAACATGCCTGTTACTTATACTGTGTGCATTAGTGCTTGTGCTTGTGGATGTATTTTAGCCCTATATGAACACTGGCAGACTTTTTACCTCACTCAGCTTTTCTGAGTTTCTGTCAAGCAAACAGATTATTAACTTCTCCCTGGGAGACTTTGAGGGCCAGCTTCCCTTCACAGGAAAAAAAAAAATTACCAACTTACAAACAAAGAAAATTGTGTATTTCTTTTCAAAGTTTATTTATTTATTTTCTATGGAGGAATTAATATAATCATGCGTCCCAACATATCAATACCTGATATGTAGTTAAGGGTATTGCACTCGCAATATACCATGGATATTTGGATGGCCACAATCTGTTATGCTGTGTAAGGATGCCAGTGGAAAACTCCTTCTTTCCCCCAGCTGTGCTGGCTGTTACCAATGATGGCATTGTCTTTCAGGTGTTTTTCAATACCTCGCAGAATAAGCTTCTCCATAAATTTTCCAGGCACTGAAGTGAGACTGACAGTCCTGTAGTTTTGGGGTCCTCCTTCTTCCTCTCCTTGAAAATCAGGATAATATTGTTCAGTTTCCAGTCTGCTGGGACCTCTCAGGATTCCCAAGACTGCTGAAAAATCATTGAAAGAGGTTTTGTGATGACATCATCCAGCACTTTGAGGATCCTTGTACGAATACCATCAGGCCCCATCGATTTATAGGGATCCAGCTTGAGCAGCAGATCCCACATAGTTTCAGTGGCAATTGGGACTTGATCATTCCCGTGGTACTCCAACTCAGGGCACAAGGAAGCCCTTGGTCCATCATCCCTGTGGAAGACAAAGATTAAAAAATGCATTAAATACCCCTGCCTTGTCCATGTCACTGTTTGTGAGATGACCATCCTCATCCTGTAGTAGATGAAATATTATTTTTACACAGCTTATTGCCATAATTGTGTTTGAAAAAATGCTTTTTATTGGGCCCCAGAGTTCTGGTAGCTTCAAGTTGAGCTTTGGCCAAATGAATTTTCTCCCTACAGTGGCAAGCAGCAGCTCTGTACTCTTTCCATGACACCAAACTTTCCTTTCACCTATTGATTCCCATGTAACATGTACCACTACTGGAATTGTTGGATAGCTGTAACAAAAATAAAATCACAGTATTTGCCTGTCACCATAGCCAGAAAGAAATATCCTTACCCTCCAATACTTACAGTATTGCCAGTGCAGCTCTCTTTTTGTGTCTGTATGTGCATGACTAAATTACTTTATGTTTTTTCTTGATCTGAAACACGAAATGTAGGATTCTATTTCATATGGTGCAAGTACTTAATTGGCAGGCATGGAATTGTATTAGCTTTTCAGTAAATTTAACTGAAATTATTCTCCATAGTGGTGCTAACAATTTAAAGGGAATTTTAAGATAAATTGCAGTCAGCCCTGGTTCATCTGGTTATAGAACTACACTGACACGAATGTGTCAGAGACCAAGAATTAAATGCTAGGCTCCAAGCAGCTGCATGTCACAGGAACCTAGTGTAGATGTAGGATCTAAGAAAAATCTTGTTCCCTTTGATAACACAAAGAAAGGATTGATGATTAGATGTCTCAAGCCTTCACTTACAGTTATTATTGTAGTGTAAAAATTAAGGTTAGCTTTGAAGAAGTATTTAAACCTTTTTAAAGTGTGATTAGTCATCCTTTGAATGTAATTCAGCTAATCATTTGCTTAAAGGTAGGCACATGCCTTAAATGCCTTGAAACAATGGGAAACTAATTAAATTGATTCAAAGTTTATTAGTTAAATAAATTGAACAGAATTACTTAAAAAAACATTGATGATAGTAACAGGATGACTGCTCTGACCTGTCGTGGTCCTCCAAATGAGACTCAGGCAGCAAATTATGTACAGTGGATAGGGATAAGACAAAGATGCCCATGCTGTTAGTCATGAAAGTGAACTCACTGCCCAATCCTACAATATTTCTTCCCCTTTTCTATATGAGTCTCCATATGGTGGACTGAGTATTTGAATACAGAAAAGCTCCACAGACTTTCTTCTGCTCTTGAGAGTAGATGAGAGATCAGTAAGCTGCATGTCATACATGGAACCAAGGAGCAGAAAAGAGGTCTTGCTGACTATCACTTGTTACTGCATGTGAATTTTTATCATAGAGGAAAAACTAGGGGCACATTTGTGATACAGGTGCCAAAATAATATAACTAATGTTCAAGGCTCAGGAACTGACAGTTTTGAAGAGAGATGGAATAATCTGAAAAAAATGTGACAAAAAATGTGTGACAAAACTATCAGATAATGACATACAAAGAGGCAAGATGACTTAGGACTGGTTTTCAGGAGGGGTGCTGAACCAGCAACTTCTGGAAGGATTTTCAGACAGGACAACAATGTGAGTGTGATGTAAATTTGGAAAGAATTTTAGAAACACCTAAAAAGTTGTAAAATTCTATTGTCACTATTCCAGATGACTAGAGTTTTGGGATAGTGGAGGGCTACAGGGGTGGCTTCAGTGAGAAACTGCCAGAAGCTTCTGCAGCTCCAGAATGGACCCATTGCTGGCCAAGGCCGAGGTCATCAGCAACAGTGGTAGTGTCTCTGGGATAATAGATTTAAGAAGAGGAAAACACTGCTGTGCAATTGCAGCTGGAGAAGAGAGAAGTAGGAATATGGGAGATACAGCCCTGCAGACACCAAGGATGGTGAGGAAGGAAGGGCAGAATGTGCTCCAGGCACCAGAGCAGAGATTCCCCTGCAGACCATGGGGAAGACTGTGCTGAGACACGCTGTCCTCCTGCAGCCCATGGACGTCAACGACAGAGCAGATATTTAGATGCAGCCTGTGGAGGACCCTATGCCGGAGGAGATGGATGTCCAAGAGAGGCAGTGACACTGTGGGAATCCCATGCTGGAGCAAGCTCCTGGCAGCCCATGGACCCATGAAGAGAGGAGCCCGCCCTGGAGCAAGTTTACTGGCAGAATTTGTGACCAAGTGGGGGACCCACACTGGAACAGCCTGGCCCTGAGGAACTGCACCCTGTGGAAGGGATCCAACTTTGGAGCTCTTCCTGAAGAACTGCAGACCATGTAAAGAATATGAACTTCAAATTATAGAAATCCGTGGAGGACTGTCTCCTGTGGGAGGGACCCCATACTGGAACAGGGGTAGAGTGTGAGGAGTCCTCCCTCTGAGGAGGAAGAAGGAGAAGAAAAAAACATGTGATGAACTTACCACAATCCCCATTCCCCATCCCTCTGAGCCACTGGGAGAGAGGAGGGAAAGAAAATTGGGATAAAGGTTAACCAGGAAGAAGAGAGCAGTGGGCAGGAGGTATTTTTAAATTTTGGTTTTAGTTCTTATCCCCCTTTGGGGATTGCATTGGTTAGCAATAAATCAAACTGATTTCCCTGAGTTTTGCCCATGAAAATAACGAGTGAGAGATCTCTCCCTGTCCTTATCTCAACCCACAAGCCTTTAGTTAAATTTTCTCTCCCTTGTCCAACTGAGGAAGGGAGTGACACAGTAGCTTTGGTGGGCACTGGATGTCCAGCCAGGGCCAAACCACCACAACCATATATGCAAATATGTAATATTATTATATTTCCTTTAATTATTCCCCACTGGAATTTATTTAAAGTCTGAAGAGAGCACACAAGAATTTAAAATTTTCATAGAAACTATGAAATCCATTTTCTACTAACTTCACAGTTACCTTCTGCCAGATGTATTTTTCACTCTTATTGCACACACTGACAAGTGAGAACTTTGTCATTTCCTAAAAGTGCTGATGTGAGCCCTCCTACTCAGTCTGAAACCTGTGTCTGAAGTTGCTTTTCTTGCATCTCCTGAATCAATTTCTTGCCTATCACAGTAGTGAAAAAGGCAACTTATATGAAATATACACTACAATAAAGATAGTGTTTAACACTCCTATGACAACGTTCTAAAGTTCCATGTTTTCTCGTCTCTATTACAGTGAAATAATGGACTGCCACTTCTTCTTAGAGGGAGAGAGCTCTCAGTCCCAGAATGCCAATTAAACAACCTAATAAGTTGGTATTCAGGAAATTCAGTCGGCATGTGGGAGTCCCCAGTTAAGACTCTTTGCTCTGCAGTCCTCTGAATAAGACAGCATAGGGTACTATATACTATACCCTCCACTTTCCAGATACAATATTAAGGTATTACCCTGTGGACCAATAAAAGTAGTGTCAAAAAGTGGATTATCTCCAGTAAGGATGATTAAGAGAAACTCTTACAGTTCTTGAGGACTAAAGAATAATCTGAACTTGACAGAGTAGTGGCTGTACCTCCATCCTTCTGTCTCCCCAACAAGTACCTTGCAAATCATTTCATAGTCCAACACGTACTTCATACAGTAACACAGTTAGCTACAATATTTCTAACTCAATCCAGCATTTACTAAGTGTAACACAGCTGTGTTTCAACAGAACCTACTGACTGTTACGTTCAGTTATATTTCTGAGATGATTGTAGAAGTTGGAGAGATACTGTAAGCACACAGTTGTGCATCCACCAGGAGCTTCCCTGACCCATGTCAGAATAGTTCTCAGTACAGTAAATTTTGGTGAAAAAATGTAGAGCAATGACATTGCTCTTATTCAGTCAGACTAAGCTCTTATTTCTTCTATTTGTCAAGAAATATCAGTAATATAACTTGACAGTAAATAATTTGGATAGCTTAGCAGGAGATAAATGAGCATGGTGGCACAATATATATGTTGCTTGCCTTAATATTTGATGTATGGCATTTCAGTCATAAAGCACACCACATCTAATAACTTTGCTGTAGTTCAGAGTGAAAAAGCAAAAAAGTTTCCTTTTTTCTCTTTCTCTTTCTCTTTTCCTTTTTTTTTTTTTTGTGTGTGTGTGTACATGTGTTAAACCTGTTTTTGTGTAAAGGGCCAAATAAATGGGAACTAAAGCACTCCATGAGGAAGAAAAGGAATTCTGCTTTCTGGTCTTGACTATCTCTCCCACAAGCTGTGGCCAGCCATTTCTGCCTACCTGTTCAAAATACTTCGTTCCATTACAAGCCTTCTTTCAGGTTCATCTCCATACTTCCACATTTCTTTATTTTCTGATCATCCCTTTTAATTTCTTCTTACTTGTAGACCACCTCCCAATTTTTCCATCTCTAATCTATAATTTTTTACAGTAACTGTCATCAGAACCATACATCATTCATAGCCACTTAGGTAAAAAGTTTTTTGAGTTTATTCTTCTGCACAAGACAAACCATAAAGGAAATTTTTAAAATTAACCTTTGTGTAAAATATTTTGAGTAAATTGACTTCACCAATAAGAATAATTTAGTGTTGTTTTTACGATTTTCTGTTTCTAAATTCTGGTGAGCTTAACTGACACTCTTCCCTAAGGCATAAAATTTACAGTGGAACTTTACTGTGTTAGATCCAAAGAAGGTAATTCAAAATTTGGAAGAAAATTTTCTCAAACCTGATTATTCTTATTTTTGGATATCTATTTATCAAAGAGAGTATCAAAAATTACAAGGCACACCATAACTTGTTTATGTGGTGCACAAATGTGTATGAACAATTATATTTTTATTTGGCTGAGATCAAATTACTGTATTTGGTTTTCTTTCAATATAACTCAACAGTGCTTTCAAAATTCGCTACTGAAGAAAACTAATGAGTTTTCTTGTTAATATAGTAAATTAGTGGTACAGCATGGACACTGAAAGATTCATTCACCTAATTTCTGATGCAATTTCTCTGAAGCCAAAACTCTGTTAAACTCAACCTGACTGTTGTGATGAGAAAAGTTCAAGCTCTCTTTTGACCTAATCGATTCAGCATGATTTCATGCAGCTTGTACCTCATGCCTTGGGACAGATGTAGAACAGAAGCTCCTGTAGGTGATTTTTATACTACCAGTTTAGGTTGTCTTTCCCTTTAAATTACTCCTTGTAGTGATGATCATATGCCTAAAATGTAGTAAACATCATTTGTGAAACTATGCAGGTTTGGTGTGGAGAGGTAAAGCCATTTCCTCTATTTAACATTAATGGTAAGTGATTTACCTATGTCATAGTTTACCTTGCATCTCCTCTGTCCTTAGCACCCCAAAGACACAATTTGTGATATGCCACACCAAGAGCTGACTAAGCTCTCCATGACAGAGGTCTCAGCATAGACTCTGCTGTGCTGTGCCAAGGAGAAGCATCAGGGCTGGAATTGTCCTGTCCCTGCTTAGTCCCTTGGGTATAGATCTGATTCCTTCCTGTGGTGTCAGAAAAAAGAAGAAAAAAAAGAAGACAGAAGTTTTGTGCTTCTATCCTTCCCTCTTCTTTGCATTCTTCTGTGTCATGAAGTGTCAGATGGGGTCTCTGTGAATAAGTCTTCCAGTCAGGAATGTCTGTGTGTTTCCACAGTTATGACCTCTTTACTGTTGATTAGTAGCTTTAGTAGCCATCCTGCCACAGGAGATACTTGAGCTCTGTATATTACCACATTATCAAATATAGTTCTTCTCTTTTCAACCTAAGAAAAGAAGTTGACCTCTCTGATGGCTTTTGGCGTTTGTTAGAAATCAATTCCATTTCAATAGTTAATGTTTTCCTCAGCCATTTCCTTTGAGACATTTAGGTATCTGCTAGTGTCTTTGGTGGATTTCCAACATTCAAATCCTTATGTTGAGACAGAAATAGAACTAGAGGTGAAATTGACAGGAGTTGGGGGCATTATGAGACTCCCACTAGGAACCTTTCAGCATTGCTAGGTTTCTAAAACAAAGTTTAGATCCCCTTGCCTTTCAAGGTTGACCTTAATCAGTACAGATTGATGGGAATTGAGTACCTAAGTGCCTTAATTCTAAGAAGTTTTCATCAGGGACTGTATATTTTGGTCTATGAGGTGAATTTGAACACTCACACTCAATTACTGTCTCACAAGCCTGTTTTGAGAATTGACAAAAATAACTGGAAAAAAAGTGATCAGGGTGATACTGGTGTAAACATGTATCTCATTGCCAGCCTGTATTTCATAAAAGTCAAAAAAATATAATTCTCAAAATTAAAAAGGAGAGTATAAATTAATTTAGGCAATTTTTTCTGCATATGAAGACTAATGGCCCTGATACGAAGGACCAGTGTGCATTTAACTGATACCCTGAGAAATAGCTTGCTTTGTCAAAACATGAGATCTAGCATAGATTGACTTCTAAAGAATGCAGGCTGTGATTTACATTGCTAGCTTTTTAAACAGGATTTACCTAATCCTAAAATATACTGCTAACAAATCAATCAAAAAGTATTTATATCTCTTAGAGTGCTTGCATGGAACCAAAGTAGGCAGAAGTAGAAATTCTATTTAAATACTTCAAAAGGACAGTGGGTGAAATACTTCACATCTCGTTCTTACCAGCAATTACTTCTCTGTTTGTTGGTATCAAGGGGCAGAAATCTACAATGGAATCTATTACTTGCTTTTGGTTGAGAAATGATCAGTAACCACTCTAATGAGCAGCAATATCAAAATCTAAGAAAATTAAATGTTAAGGGCAGCCAAGGCATTTCCCCATTTGCCTGACAGCTTCCCCTTCTCTGAATGCATATTGAAATACTTCATCCAAGGCATAAAACTACAAAATGAATAAGAAGAGATCTAGCTATATTCAGCATTCAGTGGAAGTCTCTTAACTGCAGAAAAGTTCTTGAGTTCTCAATTTAACAAACACCTTATCTTTGATTTATCTTGACAATTTTTGCATTCATTATTCCATAAACATTTCATATCTGCTCTGTCAGTCACTTCTGTGCATGCAGGAATGCTGTTTAGGAGCATAAGTGGAAATGGGAAGAGAATCAGCCTATCTCAGAGACTCAAATGTTACAGAATTCCAGGGATCCCATTTATATTCGATACATGTGTACCACTGAAACTATTTCTAGTGAATAACTTCTCAAAAATTCCCTAATGAGAAGTTATGTACATTCTATACACAAAGGAATCTTTTCTTTGTAAACCTGTAGCACATTCAAAGCAGTAACACAGTAAAATGTCTTCTATTTTTGTGCATTGCATTTGCTAAAACAGAAAAAAAAAAAAAAAGATAAAAAACAATGGGCATTTCAAATGTAAAATATTTTTATAAAGCAAATCTCATGTGCACAAATTGCCAACCAACTTTGAAAACTAAAGCAACCTTATCATGCTCCCCCTTGCTAATAAACTTGCAATTTTTCTTTTCTGCTTGTAATGACAGAATACCAGTACTCAGTTTTCTGATAGCAATCCCTGCATGCCAAAGTTTTTGTTGTGGTTTTGTTTGGTTGGTTTTTTGTTTCCTTGAAGGACAATCTGTTTCTATGAAAACATGAAACTGTCGGTCATAGAAATATTTACAGTGAAAAACAAAACCACCACACCAAAATGAAAACTTGCTGTGATGTTTTAATGAAGTGCCTTACTTTATTTATTTGTTTGCTTCATAAAATCACACAACATCATAATATTTCAAAATCAGCTCGATGTTGATATTGGCTTCCCCAAAAATGTGTTACAACCTAGTTTTCAAATGCAGGAAGAGCAAAACGACTGGTAAGTTATAGTTACCTACAAATAGATGAGTCATGAGTAAAGTGTGCAGAGAAGAAGTAATAGAAAATATGAAGCCTTTGAATTCACTCAATTACCTAAACAATTAAAACAGTCCTGTTGATTTGTAATAAGAAATATTGATTTGAAAGTAATATCTTAAATCTACTGAGACTTACAAGAGAGTACAACAGAATCAAGATTTTATCTACAAAATACAAACATTCAAAATGTGCTCCACAGTTCACAGAAAGATGAGTTTCCTGTTGAACACTTGCAAAAAACCACAATTTTGGTTTCACTGCATTAGATTTGTCTTCTCAGGATAATGAAAAAAAAAATCTATAGATTTAGGTATTAGTGGTTGCTATTAAATTTTAATCATAGTTATGGTATTTTTTTTTTAAATAAGGATATACTACAATTAAAAAAAACAAACAAACAAACAACAAACTGGTTGCCTTCTTCTTCAAAGAAAAATAATAGTAGAAACCAAAAATTTTTGAGTAGCTAAAATGTTATCCTAAATAAAATAAGTGTTTGTAAATTTCTACAATGAACTTGAGTAATTTAAATTTTAGAATTAAAGCATTGATATAAAAATAAAAGGTTACCAAAGCCACTGTGTATATTTGACTGTCCTTGCACCAATTCTCATGTGAATTACACCAATTCTAGAACATTCCAGGTGCTTTCTTGGACTCCATTGCTTATTGCTAACTTAGTCTTGAAATGAGAATCACATTCCCACTTTTGGAAATGCAATGCAACATACATTTGAAGAAGAAAGAAAATGCAGCCATGACTTACATTCCTTAAAGGAGCAAAGCAAGTAGAATTTGTGCTTTAAATTTAACTATTAAAAGCAAATAACAAGGATTAATTTCCCAACTTTTATCTCTTCAAGGCTCATTTCTAGAGGGTTTTTCTGCATTTCATTTAAATGCATTTGTGTCCTTGGTCATATACTGTAAACTTTCCTATAGAATAAAAGCTCAAATGTAATTTATAATTCCATCTTTCAAGTCCCTGAACCTCTAGGCGGGTGTTGGGGGAGTGATGTCCCTCTCACTGTAAGCGAAGAGCAAATTAAGGACCACTCCATGAGGTTGAATAGCTGCAAGTATAGGGGCCTAATGAGATGTGTCCCGAGGCAAATGGCTGATGTTGCTTCCAAGCCACTGTTGTTTCCACTGTCTATCACATTTGAAAGTCATGGTGGTCAGGCAATGTCCCTGGAGATTGAAAAAATGGAAATATCATTCCTATTTTTACAGACAGGATGAATGAACACCCTGTGAATTACAGACTGGAAGACTTACTCCTGTGCCTGAGAAGGTCATGGAGGAGATCCTCATAAAAGCAATGTTAAGCATCATTAAAGGCAAGGTGATCCAAGCCCACCAACACAGCTAGACTAACGATAAAGACAAATTGTGCCTGGCCAATGTGGTGTCCTGCTATTATGGAATGACTGCAACAGTCAACAAGGAAAGAGTGACTCACATTACCTACCTAGACTTCTGTAAGGCCTTCAACACAGTCCCAATGCAGCATCCTTATTTCCAAATTAAGAAGACATATGGCTGAAGGGTGGACTACTCAGTGGTTAGTGAATTGGATTAATCAATGGATGCAACCAGAGAGCTGTGGTCAATGGTAAATAGGTGGAGGCTGGTGACAAGTGATGTCCCTCAGGCCTCTGTCTTGGCACTGATGTTTTTTAATATCCTTAGCAATGACAGTGAGATCAAGAAAATCAACTGCAATAGGGCTGAAACACAAGAAAGGTGGCCAGCAGATGAAGGGACGTGATTCTCCCCCTCTAATCTGCCCTTGTGAGACCCCACTTGGAGAACCAACTCCAGTACCGCATTTCTCACTTGCTATTATATCAATTTGTTACATCCTTTCAAAAGCCTGACTAACAGTTTGTGTGCATGGGAAAACTGTATTTCACAAAGTATTACTTTTGTTTTGACATTTTCTCTGCTGGCTGTATAATGATAAACAGAAACAGGAGCAATTTTTTTATATTTCCATTTCCACTGAAGATGATTAAAAACTAATTGTCTGTCATTTTGTGTAACTGTGGTTTTATGTGTTGAAAATGTGTATGACAACATAAAAAATGGTTTTGATAAAAGCATAATATTTTCAAAACATAGAGGGTGATCAAAAGTGAGGATTGAAAGAAAAAGAAATTTAAAACAGCAATGCAATTTTATATGAATATTTGACTAGAAAGTTTTCCAATTTAGTCTGAGCTCCACCTTGTTTCAGAATTAGTTCACAAGCATTTCGTTTAGAGTGCCCGACCTAGTCTCCTTAGTTGTGAACAAAAAGCAAACAGTTCAGAAGAAGTTGGATGCTTTGGTGAGTTAACTAAATCACTTGAGACATGCAGGTATTATTCTCCTGAGTAAAGAGCATTTTTAAGCCTGTCAGAAGCCTTTTTCCTGCCAAAATAACTGGCAGATTATTCTTATTTTTTTCAGGGAACGAAGAGGATGTGCTGGATGCAATGGAGTTCTGTTACACAAGACACTGAAACAGAAAAAGAATGTCAGGTGTTAGCATTTCCATTTTAAAGAAATATCTTCATGGGGAGGCATTATTTTTAAGACAAAAAGACTAGGAAAATAGAAAAGCAAAGTGCATTCTCAAGTTTTCACTTTCCTCATCCCATGCTATTGATGGAAATATTCCATCAAACTTCTAGAATCAAATACTACAGTGTGAATACATATAGCTTTTGTGGATTTTTAGGAATGGAAGAGAGATCATGTACAACTTTCATACAGGTAACCTTTACAGCTGTGAATCCAGTCAAATAATCCAGTTCATGATAAGCTATCTATTAAAAATATGGAGGAAAAATCCCAAACATATTCAGAATTTGCGTCATCCAGTGTTTGCCAAGAGCTGTTCCAGAAGTGTCATAGAAAGCCCACAAAATGATTTTATGAAAAGCTCATAACCAAACACATGCATGTATACTTCCCCATGGCAACTATCAACTACATCTGGGCAGAATCAAGCTACTAAACAAATATTCAAAGTTATACCTAAATTTCGAGTGGTTCTGTGAAAGCTAGTCCTGTATATGAAGAACACAATGGTTTTGGAAACCACTGTCAGTACTAAACTACATGGTAAGGTGATATCCTCTTATATATACACATAGATGCAATCCTACAACTCAGAAATGTAGAACAAATACTGCTCTAATTTCCTCTCCTGACTTTATTACTCCTTCAACTATATTGCCTAACCTAAGCAGTAGTATTCAGCTCCAAGTTCTGTTCTTTTCAGTCCTTTGCCCTGTATAATAATGAGGTTATCATATTTTCTCTCTGCATTAAGGTTAATTTATACAGAAAAGCACTTTAGAAATTCTTGAGTGAAAATTAAAAAAACAGCAGAAGATCTGGGACCACAGAGGCATTTAAATTGAATTTTACTACCTAGAGTACTTCTGTCCTGTTTCAGTAGCTAATGTATAGCAAAGTATTTGGGTGCAATTTAGAAATGAACATGAGTTCTCTCTTTTAAACAGATATAAGGTTCCCAAATACAGGAGCAGTTGTCTGAAACTTTACTTTTGATATTATTCTTCTGAGTCTGTAACAGTGCAAATTCTGTCACTGAAAAACAACGGCAGCTAAAAGAATCCAGACCAAATTTCACATCTAGCTTGTGTCCTCCTATTTTTGGCATTCTAGTTTACCCTTTGAAAAACAAGTGAGATCTCTGTTGAGGAAAGAGTGTTTTGTCTTTTCCTTTAACATTATGAAGTTTTCCTTGGGGTAAACATAGCAATCCTTTTTCTCAAAATAAGACACTTAGCTGAGAAATAATTTAATGGAGGCGGAGTGTGCTTTCTCTTCAGAGCCAGGAGTCAGATTTTAATTTCAGTTGAACTCTGTGGTGACCTGTAGGTGACTGTGGTATTACAATTTGTATACTCTTCAACTTGGCATACCCCTGCTTTTTGGTGGTCAGGTGCTTCTTTAGTTATAATGAAATGCAATGTGAGTCATGGTAAGAATCTGTTCATTTGACTATATTAAGAGGCACGTGGTTAGTTGCTATAGTTCAAGGTGTACCACTCTACTTTGCGCGGATGCAGCCTCACCTTGAGTTTTGGGTGCCACAGTAGACGGATATAAAGTTATTAGAAAGCATCCACACTTGGGCTACAAAGGTGATGAGAGGTCTTGAGTGGAAGCCATACGAGGAAGTCTGAGGTCAATTGGTCCTTTCAATTCAGAGGACACTGAGGGGAGACCACACTGCAGTCTACAACTTCCTCATGAGGGGAAGAGGAGGGACAGGCACTGTTCTCTGTGGTGAGCAGTGGCAGGACCAAAGGGAGTGGCCTGAAGTTGTGTCAGGGGAGATTTATGTTGGATATTAGAACAAGTTTTTTCACTCAGGGGGTGGTTGGGTGCTGGAACAGGCTCCCCAGGGAAGTAGTCACAGCACCAACCCTGACATACTTCAACAAAAAGTGTTTGGACAATGCTCTCAGGGTCATGGTGTGACTCTTGGGGTGTTCTGTGCAGGGCCAGGAGCTAGAATCAGTGATCCTCGTGGGTTCCTTCCAACCCAAGATATTCTACGATCCTATGATTCTAACTTGTCATGTGGATATGTATTTACCGTAGACCTACCCATTGAAAGACCTGATTTAGAAAACGTTACTTAAATATATAAAGATAAAAATAGGTTGCCATAAAATTAATGTTTTTTCATTCTTCCCACAAAATTATACTGCTTTCTCTTTCTTTTGTTCTTATTCTTTTATCTCTATCACACGGGCAAACATTATACCAACACATAGAAAAAAAAATTTGGGATTTGGGATACTACAGCAACCCTGGAATCCAAAAAATATGATACTGTTTTGTTGTAGCAATGGGTGTGGGGGGCAAGGTACGCGCTGCTGCCTTCTGAAGTGTCTCCAACTGGCCCACTCTCTTGGAACCACACATCAAGCAAACACTCGCACACTGGATAGCTTCTTAGATGGATCAGTGGTAAAGAGATGGGAAGGAACCCGGTGTGGTATTCCATGTGGATGGGTTTTTTTCAGCCAGGCATGTGAAAAGAACCAAGAACCAAAGATGAGCAGCAGTGGAGGGTCCAGGTTTAAGTACAGGGTCTGTAGGCGAGGAGAGAGCATCAGGGACCAATCATCAGCGGGCACAGGGGTGGTGTACAGGTGGGGCCTGGGGGAGGGAGCCAATGGGGAAGCAGAGAGGGAGTGGCTGTGGAACAAGGGCCAATGGGGGAGCAGGGAAGGGAGAACATTCTAGGGCAGGAACATAGAAGGTAGGACAGGGGCGGGGAGGCTAACAGGCCAACGGGGAATNGAAGGTAGGACAGGGGCGGGGAGGCCAACGGGCCAATGGGGAATGTAGAACTGGGGTATATTAACATAATGCAACAAAGGATCCTGGGAAGAGGTTGTTTTTTTTTTTGTCTCCCTGACCCAGGAACAACTTTCAGGGACTAACCTCCCTGGGGCCTCCAGTGTCATCTTGACAGGGCAGCGTATCAGCCCCCACATTTGGTGGTAACAGCATTCCAGGACTTTCAGCTTGCAGGAAGTGTTGCCAAACAGTTAAATCTGCTCCACTGAAATTATATAGTAAGTAAGTTTGCTTTGGCATGCTGATGTTTTGATTTTCTTTGCACATTTTACTAAGCATTGCTACTACAAAACTGCATGGGGTGTTTAAATTTTAAAATATACTAATCTTTCAAAAAATTTCATTAACTTGCATACTGTAAATTAATACTTTCATACAGTTCGAATTACTGCAGTGAAATGGACTTTCAGCACATGATGTAGTGTCCTGCAGAGTATCAGCAGTAGGAAGTGTATCCTTAATGGCATGTACATTAAATTTATAGAACTACAGTATTTGCTTTGAAAATTTAGTCTCTACGACTGTCTGTCAGCCTTTCAACAAGAACAATGCAATTTCTGTAGATGATGCCCTTTGCCTTATTTTAGAAACACAAGAACTATTCAAATTTAGGTTTCCAGCAGTATTTCAGTAAGCCTGTGTTTCTATTTCATTTAGGGGCTGCAGTATCTGTTGGTAAGTATCTATTCTATGTACCATTATAAAATCTACTTTAATCCTAACATTTTACCATACATTTAATTGCTATTTCATTTAGGGTAATTTCCTACAGAAGAGGGCTATAAAGTTTAACAGGCAATGAAAACTCCCTTAGTTTCAGTTAACCAAGACATGAAATTTGAATTTAATTCATATTATATAATTAATTGTCCTTGAAAGTGAAGAAAGAAAGGCAAGACATAGGGAACAAGATTTTAAGATTGTATGACTTCACTGTATTTCACGTTTGGGAAATACCAGGCTGTAAGGCAGTCAGTTTAGGTCATTCCTCCTGCATAGCTTTTCCTAGACAGGAATGCCATGATTCAGTTACAACTCAAGAAGCTTTCTATAGGTGGTGGGAGCAGGGACGATGTATCAAAGAGGAACTTAAAAGCAGGTCATGCAGTGATGGCATGAGGAACATCAACATTCAGCTGGAAGTGAGACTTGCAAGTGACAATGTGGCCAACAAGAAGACCTTCTACCACTGCAGTATTTCAAACATCTAAGGAAAGTGGAAGCCCAGTGCTCAGTGAGGATGGTGATTTAGTGGCTGTGGGCACAGACTAGATTGAGGTGCACAGTGCCTTCCTTGCCTGAGCTTTTGCAGGCAAGATCTCACAGTTACCTGTGACTAGAGGCAGAATTCAAGGAGGAGGATGACCAGATGCAGATGAGAGTTGAATCAGGGGTTACTGGAGAGATTTCAACCCATGCAAGACCCCCATGGTAAACTCCACGAAGTATGGCCAATGTATTTACAAGGTCTCACTCTATCATCTTCAAAATGTTTTGAAGATTGGAGAGGCCACCAAAAAATGAAGAAAGGCAAGTGCTGTATCCATTCTTGAAAAGGTACAACAGGGCAATTAAGAAAAGAAGACATCAGTCTCATTTTAGTCCTTGGGAAAATCTCAGAGCAAGTATTGATCAGCCATCCCTCTTCTTCAGCAAGAAACAAAATATCTTAGAAGGGTTGTTTTTAAAGAGCATTTCTAATAGCACTAAAAATTATTTGGTTCCCACATAAATGAAGGATGACTTTCCCATAGCTTTCATTGGCACACTAAGAGGGACACCAAAATAAAATTATTCAATCTTTTTTCTTTTAAACCTGAAAGATACTTGTGCTTTTCAGTGCCACAAGCATCTTACTAGTCATCTTTCTCATTAGAGAGCAGCAGACATATTCACCTCCTGGGAGGTCCTTCACTGTATTAAAATAATCACTGAAACTTTTCAAGGAATTTTTTGAACTCAGATGCAGTGTAAAAATTTGGGATTATGCAAATTTAAAAAATGATGAATTTCTTTTTTCTTTAAATGAATAAATAAATAATTTTGGTTTTCTTTTCTTTTCTTAGTGCACAACAAATAAGCAAAATAAAGTCTGAAAGTTTGATTTAGTCAGTTGGATTTTTTCCAACTAGAAGTTTTTTGCTTGCATGTTTGTTTTTATATACTGGGAAAAAAATTGGATTTGAACAACAGCTTTACTTTTTTTTTTTTATAAGAAGCTTTGTTTCTGCCTATGCTGTAATTTTTGGTAAAACTTTTGACAATTTTTTTTTACATCTCACAGTTTAATACTCCTTAACTTTTCTTCTCAGGAGGTACACCGTACTTTCTCATCAGATTAAAAAAAAAATCAATGTTTTCTTTTTACAGTTGTAACAAAATAAAACAAGAAATGCTTGCTGCAAAAAAAGGCTGAAAAAATATGAAAAATACAAGTAACAAAGGCTCTTCTATCAGTTCTATTTTGTCAATGTCCTTGGGGAGTTTATTCCATTCATAGGTTTTACATTTGATCAACGTATCAAAAGTAAACATCATTAATGTACTATGACAGTTAATTCCAGAGCACTTTGTTTTTCCTCCTTTGGCCTTACCAAAGTTTCTGTCTTCTGCTCTGATGTTCAAACACACAAGAAAATATATCAGTGGACAACAGGACGTGCAAGGTTTCGTGTAGACACTCCTACAGCTATCCCACTTGCAGGTCAGGAATTACACCATTCTGCCTACCCTCTCTGTATTCCTGCTTGCTTCGTTAATGATGGCGAACAGTTGCCACATGCTCTGTAAAATGGCTTTCATATGGATGCAGCAGTAGAGCTTTAACCACCGAAAAATAACTGCAGAGATTAAACCACGCTGCAAGTAGCACAAGCCCATTGAACAAGTCGATAGCATGAATATAATAAGATTTTGTGTTACAGTTATAGGACAGAGAATGACAGCCGTGAGAGTAATTTTAAAACCATGAGAGTTGATGTAATAGCTTTTCTCGGATGGGGGAAAATAATTTGGTGTTTTATAAGGCAGTAATAGCATTTTAACACCGATTTACAAGCATTTGATGTGTCCTGCATATTTTCCAAATTAATTGAATTTATAATGCCAAATTATAGCACAAATTTAATTTAAAACTGTTGTAAGAAAAGAGACAGAGCTAAGAAATTATTAAGCACATGAGAATGGTATTGACTGGACAGTTTCATACTATGTCAGATTTTTAATATTGGGCTGAGACCCCAAGAATTAAGATATACGTAATTCATCAGTGACAAAACAAAATAAGAAGATAGGCACCAGCTGCCTTCTGATCAGAGAGAAAAAAACTGTTGCACTAGGAGAGCTACGGTAAGCAACTTGCTCTTCAGATTTGAGAGCTGTGACAAAGAAAAGCTCTCCAAGTTTTAGAGCTTGCTGCTGTTAACCTGTTTGGCCTGGAACAAGCAGGAACTGATAAGCCACTGAGAAAAAATGTCAAGCTGCTCCAGTAAGGGGAGGCAAATCAATTGCAATGATCATACAGAAGTCATGTTTTGAACAATGCCACGTTATTTCATTTCATGCCTGTGATAGTATAAGTGTGAGGGAATGAAAATCAGTGAAGGCTGAGTAGATCTGAGAAGCATAGAATAAATCTCAAAAAAACACACCTTAATTGTCACCATTCTGTGGGCATCTAAAAGAGCTTCAGATGAGTAAAAACTCATACAAAATGGTATTTTTCTGCATATAAGTATTTCATTAACTAATAGCATGGGAATTTTGTGAAGTGTAAAGGTGGGGGAAAAATAATCCTTGGAATCAGTAGAAATAAAGTGCTCATCTCTAATTGTTTCTCTGTTATTTGCAATCAAAAATATGTTTACGATCAGGAGATTGCAGGAGAGTTTCCTGTTTCACTTCCCCCTCTGCTCCCCTGTGTGCCCCACAAATTATATAGAGCATCTTTCAGACTCTGCAGATCACTCAGGAGAATACCTGTTTTCTCTTAGGAGGGTCAATCTTCCCAGATCATTTGGGTTGATAAAAAGAATTGTTTTTTTGCTGAAAGAGATATTTTCATTTTGTTCCTAATGGAAACTGGAGCCTCTGTGTGAAAGGATTGCATTATGCAAACATGTAATTCTGAGGAAACAGTATCTGCTATAGGATTCGTCTGTGATATAGGACAGCTCATGTAAATAGTTTCAACAGATTCTCTCTTTAATTTGAGATTCTTGTGGAATAACTTGCAGATATGCACTTTATTCTTCTCTTTGATATACTGAAAGCTGTGCTCTGAACACAAAGTACTGAATAATGCTACTATGGATCTTTTGTGCTCAAAATCGTTAGAAACTTTTAACAATTTGAGCTTTAAACCTGCTTTGATATAATTCCTCTCTTAGAGAAAAATGGGAATCATCATTATAATAATTCTTCACATTATATGGGTGTTCTGAAGATGAGTTTAGGAAAGGATTAAGAGCACTGATGTTGAAGTACCTGAGGAGGAGTTGTTATAAAAGAAACTAAACCAAACATCACAAAAACCTAAACTCAGTTTTGTTGTATTTTGTGATGGTTTTTATAAAGCAAAGTAATATGTGAAAAATACATGAAGGAAATAAATATAAATCCTGAAAAATAATTTCTCTGTGAATGATAGGATGAAATGACTAAGGAATTTATTATAAAAATGTATCACTGTCTTGAAAATATATGCAAACAGATACATGGAATTATGTTGAATTTTCTCTTACTTTCGAGTTCTTGGTTGTCAGCATTCTAACAACTTACTCCTCTATTTTAATCTGTATTAGAAGATGTGTGTCAAAGTAATGCAGAAAATTCAATGCTATTGTTTTAATAGGTGGGTTATTATCTCAATCAATTCATAAAAGGTGTTTCCATTGTTCAGTATTTTGTACACCTTTACACAAAACTTCAAACAAAAATAGAGTTCACTTATAAAGTAAAAATACACAGATAAGCCTTAAATCAAGTCACCCACTGCAACCACTAAGATTAATTTTATGTGCTTGGTTATTCAGGTATACAAACGATAGTTTAATATTCATTCGGGAATAATTTATTCAGTTAGACATAAACTTAATGAGCAGTAAGTTAAAATTGTTGTACAGACTGTTAACAGACATTTGAGGCAGAAGAATAAAGCAACGAAGCAAATCAAATTGATAATCTGTGACAAGTCCAGTTCCTTAAAATGACAAAAAAAGACAAAGTGGCTTGAACGAAACACTTGAAATATCAAGTCTGTCACCATTATTCATAATGTACCATGTGTAGTCACTACAAAAAGGCAGAAGTAATCTCTGTATTTTGTTTCTAAATCCAGCAGAGTAGTTATTCCTAAATACAGGTATGAATGGTTTATCTCAGAATAACTTAATTGTTGATATTAGAAGAGACCTCTGAATATCATCTGGTCCAATACCTCTGCTCAAGAAGGAATATTGCAACCAGTTTCCCAGTTCAATTTCCAGATTTCTTTCAAATCAAGTTCGAAGTGGGAGACTCCACAAACTCCTAGGACAACCTGTTCCTGTGCTTGGTCACTCTCACATTAAGAAATCATACCCAAAAATACTTTTATGTTGAAAAACAATATAAAAAGTAATTCCCAAACATATAATCAGAAAGAAAATGTAGATATGTAATAAAATAATCTGTTTTATACAATTTTACATATACATGCATATATACGTGAATTTATGAGCAAAACTGCATAAGTTCAACAGTATATAGCTTGTACCACGGTGTTGATATGGACGAGATTACTATGTGAACATGAAAAAAATCAGAGAAATTCAATGGTAAAATATGTGAAATAACAATAAGAAAATGACACACACTGAGAAATAGTAGTTGTCTTCTTCACATAGAAGAAGAGGATGTTCTAAACTGAAAAGGTCTAAAACTTTACGAGTCTACAAAATCTTAAAAAGGAATTGTAGACTCAATCTATCCTAAGGAACATACATGGTGGTTAACAGGGGGTAGAGCCTCTGTGACTGTTTGGACATTTAAGTACTGGAACAAACTGCCATGGGAGAACATGGAATCATCTTTGTAGGGGATAATAAAACCTAAACAGCATCCCACATCTTGCTGAGACATGCAGAACGAACGTTCTCCCGGATAAAAAATGAGACCACTCAAGGATTTTTATTACAAAATTATTCTATGTGCACCACACAACTGTCTTCCTCACCCTCAAACCAGGCAACCACACAAATGAGACATTCATTTCCAGCTTGGTTCACATTTTAAAAGGGGCTCTGTTTTTCAGAAGCTTTGATTATTATTATTCCAGAATTTTCAGTATATATTTTGTAGCTTATATAAGACAAGATGGCAAACTGAGATGCAAAATGTTGCTCTTTTTTCATGAAATCATGGTGACAACAGAGTTACTCTAGAAACTAAGTTAAAAAAAAAGACAATTTGAATGCATCATTTTTAGTAGCTATATGGTTCTACTGTATTCATTTTAAAATATTTTTAACTAACAAGTGAAAAAATCTCTTTCCACTCATTTTTTTTATGTGTAGAAATATAGCAATATAAAAGTATAGAAATGCAAAAGAGAGAGAAAGAAAGGTTAAGAGTAGAAAGATCACCACCTATGGATCCAGAGACAGTACTTAATAGTTACAATTTTGAGTCTGTTGAATGAGATGATAGTTGCTCTCTTGATCCATCAGGGGTGGGGTAAAATGCATGAAACACAAAGTTCAGTGGGTTAATATAAGCTCAGGCTCAGGTGGAATGCCCAGGTACCTCTCCTGGGAAGGCAGGGTTGGCGGGGTGCAGCATTGTGGACCTATTGCAACACAGTGGATCATGCATAGTCCTCTTATGGAAGGACCCTGAAATTGTTCTGGGACACTTTCAGGGGGTGTTTGATGGCCCCTTTTGATGACAGCTGCCTCTTACATCATCATATTTGAGCCAATTATGGACCATCAGAAGGGATGAATGCCTTCAGGCCTACATGTGAATGTTCTGATACCTTTCCTGGAGAGTTTTCACACCTGAGCTAGTTGAGTAAGGGAGGACTATCATTTCTATCATTGGCATGATATTTCTATCACTACCTGACCTCACAGGATCCACTTTTTATAGGCCTGTTCCCTTATCTGGTTCAAGCTTGCAGCCTCCAGAGATGGACCTGGGCTGTTACCTTGCCCACTGTCATCAAAGCACCTGCTGCTTTTGCAAATAGCCAATAGCTTGAGTCATTAACTATTAATATTTCAGTCTCTCACAACCTGCTCTTTTCAAATGTCATCTTTTCTGGTAGGTGGGTTTTTTAAATCAACCACACTTGATATTCCTTTCTTCTCAGACAAGATGGATAATTAAACAGGCAATGTAATCTGCAATCTGATTCACAGTGCCTTGGTTCTGGTGACTTCTCTCTACTTGTAAGGAACACAATTGCCTTGTTATCTTCTTCCACTGAAAATAAGAACAAGAGTTCAGTGGCTGGTGTTAACAGTGTAGCCAATCATTGCAAAAGGTATAATACTAAAATTTATCATCATTACTTTAAATAGTATGCCACTCAGAGAAATTATGTCCAAATTTTTCTTAACATGAAGCATATTTCTGGGGTTTTTCTTTTCTTCTCAGAAGCGTCATTGCAATTCTTCTTATGTTACTGAATGAACAAGGTTTCTGTGAACTGCAAAAAGGCAAATGGCATTTTTTTCCTGCAGTTTCCTTTCTGTCTTTATTTACCTCTACCCGCAGAAGAAAACTGTCTTCCAGAAAAAAAATTACTTCCATAATCTTTCTGTTTTCTGTTGTACTGAAATATGTCTTTCTTTCCCTTCTCTCAAATACACTACACTTCCTTATTGATCAAATAACATCTCTAAAATGATGCAAAAGAATTAATAGTAACTAAAGAAGAGACAAAGTACAAAGAACTGGATTAACACAACTGAAACATAGAAGCTGGAGAAAGAAGATAAAAGTCAACAAGAAAAATGTTGGGAGCAATATAAGTCCCACAGAAAGTATGAATGCAGATGCATTAAGGAGCAGAGAAGTTTGAAATAAGGCAACTGGACTAGGTCACAGGAGCTATGGGTGATTTAAACACGTAAGATTCTTAATGGAATGAAGGCACACCAAGGTGCTGGAGCTGCAAGTGGAGAGAAACAACTGCTATCTAATTTGATCCTTCCAGGTAATTATTCAAAAGTTATCAGTTGTCATCCTGGACAGCCTGTAACCCTGCCCAATAGAACATGAGGGAAACATAAACCACGTTTTACAGTGACTCTTTTGAAATTAGAAGCTACATTTTTTTCCTTGTGACATCCTTTTTCATTTCTCAATCTTATTCTTTTGACAGAATAGTTAGTGTGACAAAGTTTTGGGAACAAGGAAAGAGGATTTGGGTTATTGCTTTTTTAGTGACCAAGATTAAAGAATGAAGCTTCATTATGTACTAGATCAAAAAATTAATGATAGAACATATCCCACATTAATATTTTAAGAAGAATAATGTTGTTTCCCAAATCATAATATAAAAACAATTATAAAAATAATGAAGGTTGTGGAATTAGTTCTGAAAACCTTAAAACTTATGGTGTTTTTGACATTCAACAGTGTCAGCTCAGTGGGGGATGTTCACTGGTCCATATGACTTTGTATAGAGGCTGCTTTTACTTCATATCAACAGACCTCTAGCTTTGTCTCCACATAGAGTACATGCTCAGAAATGACAGCTAAGGATTTGTGCCATGAGATCTGATGGCAGTGCCCATACAGTTAGTTTAAAAATGATTTTTAAAGGATGCACAGTGGTGTATGATGATGCCTTGGCTGACTTTCTCCATCTGCCTTGGGGCTCCCAGGAAAGCCCTTTCACTTGTGTCTCCTGTGCAATGATTCTCTGATTGTTTTTTGGGTTTGGCTTTTTTTTTTTTCTTGGTTTGTTTTTTTGTTTTTTTTGTTTGTTTTTTTTGTTTGTTTTTGTTTTTGTTTTTTTTGGGTTGTTGTTGTTGTTTATTCTTTTTGGCCAAGGTGAATTCCAATCAGCAANTTGTTGTTGTTTTTTTGGTTTTTTTGGTTGTAGTTGTTGTTGTTGTTGTTTATTCTTTTTGGCCAAGGTGAATTCCAATCAGCAATTTAACTGGCTCTGGACTCCTCCTTTTTAATCATCCATATACCTTATACCTGATGTTATAAACATCCTTATACCTGTATATGCTTTTCATATCTTAGATTACAGAATCTCTTGAAAGTCCTGTAAACTTATATATGCCTATTTCTGGGAAGAAACCAGAAACAGATTTATTCATATGTGGCTGTGTTTTAGGTCAAAAATATATAGTATTTGACTTTGCTGGGAAATCGTTTCTGTATAACTTAGTGGAACTTGAAGACTGTAAGAGAACTGTATAGAAATTGCATGGATACTTTCATTTTTTAGTTCAGACTACATTTTCTTTGATAAAGAATGAATGCTGATGTACTGAAGTGAAACAACTTATATTAGGGAGTTGCATTAGAAAAAGAAGCACGGTTAAAATCCCAGTGTTAGGATTAATCTTCTTTAGAACAAAGTTTCTAAAGAACCTTCTAAACCTTCCCAAGGTTTCTTCTTAGAAAGAAGGCTGGGACCTCCTTCCTCTTTTTTCTTTCCTATTCATACTTTAAGCTGACCAGTGAAAAACCTCTTAGGAGCTTAAATGCTGCAGTTGAGTATTGAACATGAAGAAGTCCAGACAAAAAGACAGAACAATAAACACAGAAGTAAAAAAAAAAATTAAAATAAATCCTCCATTTTATACTGTTATACTTGATTTTCAAGATCTAACTAAAGACATCAATTCCGGAGCCTTTCTTATTTATAATTAAATAGTTAGGGTTCTTCTGCAACCATTCATCAGCTGTGTTGAAAGTGTTCAATACAAACATTTGATTGAATTGACTGTACATTTTAAAGATTTTTCAAAATTTAATTTTTATTAAAAAAATTATTGCATATAATTTATTATCACTTCTGTGCACCAGTATCTGTAGAATGTTACAATTTAACATTCAAAGTATTTTCTGTCCTACAGATGCAATTACTCTGAAAATATTCCCACATTATGAATATTTTGAAGTGTATTATGAAAAGTATCTTGGTATTTAAAGATGCATGTAAGTACTACAATTGGGTAGCATTTCCTATGTCGTTTTTTTCTTAAATGAAGGGTAAGTGTGATACAAACAAAGTAATTTGTTTATCATCTAATTTGTAAAGCAAAATTTTCTTGTCCCACATATGCAAGAAAATCAGCCCAAAATAATTTCCTGGTTTTATGGTGATGTTTTTATGACATGGCAGGATGGGTTGAGGAGGGGAAAGCAGTGGATGCTGCCTACCTTGATTTCAGCAAGGCTTTTGACACTGTCTCCCATAACATCCTCATAGGTAAGCTCAGGAAATGTGGGTTGAGTGAATGAACAGTGAATCAAGAACTGGCTGCATGCCAGAGCTCGGAGGGTCATGGTCAGAGGACTAGAACCCAGTTGGAGGCCAGCAGTCAGTGGCATTCCCCAGAGATCAATACTGGGTCCAGTCTTACTCAGCTTGTTTATCAGTGACCTGGACAAATGCATAGAGTGTACCCTCAGCAAGTCTGATGATGATACAAAACCGGGGGAGTGGCTGATACACCTGAAGGCTCTGCTGCCATTCGGGGGAACCTCAATAGGCAGGAGAGTTGGGAGGAGAGAAATCAAACAAGGTTCAACAAGGGCAAGTGCAGCGTCCTGCACCTGGGGGGGAATAACCCCAAGGACCAGTACAGGCTGGGGGCTGACCTGCTGGAGAGCAGCTGGCAGAGAAGGACCTGGGAGTCCTGGTGGGTGACAAGCTGACCACGAACTGGCAGTGCCCTGTGGTCAGGAGAGCCAAGGGGATCCTGGGGTGCACTGGGAAGAGTGTGGCCAGAAGGTCGAGGGAGGTGATCCTGTCCCTCTACTCAGCCGTAGTGAGGCCACATCTGGAGTGCTGTGTCCAGTTCTGGGCTCCTCAGTTCAAGAAAGACAAGGAGCTACCAGAGAGGATCCAGTGGAGGTCACAAAGATGATGAGGGTTCTGGAATACCTCTCTTATGAGGAGAGACTGTGGGAGCTGGGCCTGTTCAGTCTGGAGAAGGGAAGGCTGAGAGGGGATCTCACTAATTAATGTAAATATCTCAAAGGTGGATGTCAAGAGGATGGTGCCAGACTCTTTTCAGTGGTGTCCATCAACAGGAAGAGAAGAAGTGGCCATAAACTGCACCACAAGAACTTCCACATCAGCATGAAGAAGAACTTCTTTACGTTGAGGGTGGCAGAGAGCTGGAACAGGCTGCCCAGGGAGACCATGGAGTCTCTCTCTCTGGAGACATACAAAGCTCACATGAACGCATTCCTGTATAAATGCTCTAGGTGACACTAACTTGGCAGGAGGGCAGGACTAGATGATCTCCCAACATCCCTTTCAATCCCAACAATTCTGTGATTCTGTTTATCAGAAGACAATTTTGTTGATGAATTTTTAAAAATACTAATGTAAAATGTTAAAAAACTATTAGAAGTGGCTGAAAACATCTAAATCTAAACCAGTTTATTTTGCTTTGAACAGTTTTTTAACTGACCTAAACTACCACTATTCATTTTAACAAAAAAAAAATCTTATCTATATTTATATTCATGATATATGTATTGATACACAATATCATATGCATATCAATTATACAACTGTTTTCCACCAACTCTTGCAGTTTAGCTGTCGTGCGTTTCGAAAGCTGATAATATTTTATTGCATGAGACAACCCTAAAATTATTTTTGAATCCTCTCAAGGACCTGGTGTAAGTGAGGTGAGCAAATTTTAGGTGTCTAACCTACTTAGATGCACATCTGAACATGTTAGAAGAGTTTTCTCGGGCACATATTTGTATTTTAAATCTGATGCTTACAGAAGGACTCAATATATAATAGTGTCTTTAGAAAGAGATAAAGAGTAGAAGAATAACATTATGAGTTATTATGCTCTAATAATGTTGTCTTGAGACAATAAAAGCATGAAAAATAAAATGTGAAATTTCAGGGGGATAATGAGTGGACAAACAAGATCTAAGCTCCTTAGACAAAAAAGCCTGAGCAGTAATACTATGTGGTATACTTTTCAACTGAGGAGCATGACAGTAAAACACTCAGGCTTATTTTTTTTTAACACATGAGAAACACTAATACAAAACCAGAAAATAAGCTTTAAGATCTTTGTCTCTTCTAAGCTCTCACCTCATTAAAAGCCCAATAGGAGTTTTGATCTGTTGACACAGTATGAACAGAAACTATAAAGATCACAGCTATTTCTGTCATTTATTTTGCCAGTAACAAAGAAATTGGACATAAAGAGCACATATTCAAAGAATAGATGAATTACTCAGGGGCATTAAATTAACATGCATATTACGACTGGCATTGGCAAGGCATTCCAGCCTGGAGAATAAATCCTCTTATTTTCATTTTTCTCAGCCTGAAATCAACACCAAGGCTGCCAATTTAAAGGTTAAGTTGGTGCTTTTCACCTTTTAAGATTCTTCTTTTCAGTAGTTCAAACCCCCACAATATACACATGCATCCAACTCAAACTTACCATAAAAGGTCAAAACATTTTTAACTTCTCATTTAAAGAAAAAAAAGAAGGTGATTTTGGTTCAAAAAACAATGCTACATAGGTTTGTAGATGCAATCGCTTTATGAATAATGTTCCATTTTTAAATAAATCATCCTTGCTTTTCAGTTTTCAGGGAAGAATACTCTCCAGATAACGTGCCAGTCTTAGACAGGGTGCTTTACTCTGAGCAAGATTTTCTCAAGTACATATTGAAACAATGAAAATTATATTAGTTATTAGTAGTGTCCAAATGATTTTTGAAAAATCTGAGATAATGTGGAGTTTATGGAACATTGCAATAACCTTGTTCAGGTTTACTAAAAGAGCCATATTCCAGTGGAGCAAAGCAAAGTTCCACCTGTATCTGCTGATTTTAAGTTTATGTATTTGTACAATTTCTGTGTGAATCAAGTACACCAAAGTGCCAATTACTTTGGCAGTATTTCCTTTAAGTGTCTTAATAATATTTTAACCACTGTCTCCATCAACACTGAAAACAAAACATTAATAGACTTTGTAGCCCAGACCTAATAAATCAGATTATCAGACTTCAATGACCTTTATTGCCTAGAGACATAGTGGCCTTTTCCTTTCAGATCCCCAAAAGGAGTGCTTCCAGAAGCACTGAAGAGCTGCGTGAATAGCTTCAGTTTCATCTTAAAAAAAACCAAAAAAACCCCACAGGATTTTCACTTGTGAATGATCTACTTTGTTCAGCTCAGAAAAGTTAAGCAAAGAAGAGAAGTACACAAATATACATGGGCTTTATTCTACCAAGATTTTTTGATAGTGTATTTTGACTTTGAAATAATCAAGTACAATTCTCTTGTCTTCTACCTTGCCAGTTCCTCAAAACTGTGACCATTCAGATGAAGAATCTGGGTACATGACATTGCCTATTTCAAGCAGATTTCTTTGTTCTTTCCGAGACAGCATCACTGTTGAAAATTCTGTATAACCTCTGTTCGTTTGCTCTGTAAATTTTTCTCCATGTCATAATTTTACTTGTTATTTTCAACAACAAGATAATGGTGTTACCTAGTTCCCTTATCAGGGGAACTGTGAAGGAAGGCTTTCAATATAATGCTCTGTTGGGAAAATTTTAACCACTTTTTTATGCCTTTTGAAAGCAGTAAAGAGGTAAAAGGCATCATGCTGCAGTAGAGGAGGGTAAGTGGCTTATTTACTCTTCAGCAGTATGGTTTGTCCAAATAACAATACAGTATTGCCCTTAGCTTACAACGCAAGGTGCTTCCTTCAACTCTTATCTTGTTTTGGTGTGTCCCCATCAGAAGCCTGTGCTGAAGGCAGGCTCGTGGCAGGACCTGTGGCACAATCAGAGATGGATCCATGCTAGGGCAGGTTTCCTGATCAGACCTGTGATCCCAGAGGGATCTCATCTGTGGCTGAAGGACGGAATCCCTGTGGAAGGGCCCCATGCTAGGGTGAAGTTGTGCCTGAAAGAAGGGAGGGGTGGGGGAAAATGTGCAAGATCTGCTTTTATTTGTTGTTAACCTACTCTGACTTTTGATTGGCAATAAATTAAATTAATATCCCTAAGCCAAGTCTGTTTTACCCAGGATAGAAATTGGTGAGTTCATTCCCTGTGCTGTTCTAAACCCATAAGCATTTAATCGTATTTCCCAACCCATCTTGAAGGGAAGAGAAGGGAAGGGAAGGGAAGGGAAGGGAAGGATTATAGAATCAACTTTGCTTTCTTTCCAGTATGAAAAGCAGTAAGAAGCCTGTCATAAAGTCAGGGTGTAATTCTGCTCTGTTGAATAAAATGATTCAATTGTAACAGGGCAAAGACTGTGTACATAAGCCGTGAATCAGCTAATAGCCAGCCATGGATATTGAAATGCACTTTCTTCAGAGATGAAAGACTTGGATATGAAAGTAATCACCTGTCAGACTTTTACTATGACAGAATAGGTCATTGTACCAGACAGAGTATTTGTGCAGGACGGGAAAAACAAAAACAAAGAGCCTTGTTGTGGGGTTTTTTGGTTTGGGTTGGTTTTTTTTTGGTCTGAAGGTAGAGAAGCTCTTAATCAACAACTCAGGCTTTGTTTTGCCATTTATATCTCTGTTCTACATAAAATGTGGGATTCATCAGGTCCTCTTCTCTTCATAAATCACCTGATAACTTTTTCCATATCTATCCCTAGTATGGTTTTTCCTCTCTCAATGTGTCTCTACACCTTGTGTCTTCTCTTTCAGATTTTTCTAAGCAGCCTTCTGTAACTCCATGTACTCTTTAGATAAGTGAACTGCTATTAACAAAGCACTGAAGTTTTTAGGTCAAGCTGCCACAGGTTCACTGGACTCCAGGGTCTAGCTCTACTCCCTTCTGAACAGTAACAAAACAAAACAAACCTTAGAGTTGTGTTTGTAAGGAATCAATAGGGCTAATTAAAAGTATAGCCTGCCTTCCTCAAATCACTCTGTTAGCCCCTCAGGACAAAGCCACTTCTTGCACTGAAGTTCTAGACAGAGCAGTTAAAATCAGATAAACAAGTGTACACTTATGGTTGATAACAGTCCTATCAGAGACATCACCTCTGTTTTCATCAGCTACAAAACCATAAGGTTTTATTTCCAGTTAGACTAAAATGATGTGCAGTCACACTACTGTGAGAGTCTTTTAACTGAGATAGAGGTTAAATGAGACTTAAATGTCAGCACCACATTATGTCTCTAAATGGCTTAGGAAGGAACAGTCTCAGGATTGAAAGGTGTACACATATAAGTTACTTTTTCTTGCAAGTACCAGTGGGATTTATCCATTGTAGAAAGTGACTCAGAGTAGTCTTAAAATACTTTGAAATATGGGGACTCAGAAGGAGCAGTGGGCATGGCTCTATTCCTAAATACAGGAATGGAAAAGGCAACAGGTGGATTGTTATATTAAATATGTGAACTATGAATGCTGAAAAAGATTATGCTTAAACTGAGTTCCAAAGCAGTTAAAGTACAATCTTTGTATATTTTAATTTTCTGTCTGAGAAAAAGTAAAACCAGAATAATTCATAGTAGGCAAACATCCCCCAAGTTCTAAAAAAATCCTGGTAAATCTGATTGTACATAAACTTTTGTTTTAATGAAGCTGCAGCTTTCCCCATGGTTAGAAAACAGTGTGGATATTACAGACAGTAGAAATACAGTACATGCGTATGTGTGAAGAAACAATTTTTTGTCACTTTATAAATGTCTGAAAAAAAAAATCAATATACTTTTTTATGACTCTTCTACTTAAAAATTGAAATCATGCTGTGTTTACTTGAAGTGCTCTATATTTTCATCTGGCATGCAATATAGAATTGAAGGATTTGGTCCATTCTACTAAATTTGTCGAGGGTTGTTTTATTTCTGTTTGTTTAGTTTTTCTATTTCCAGCTAAAAAAAGCCCCATCAATTTCCAGACATCTCACTGAAGGCTCCTGAGACTTGGTCACACCGTCTGGTTGGAAACTCTCTCATTATGGGGTAAGTAAATAAGCGTTAGATGCTGTGTGCATACTCTGAGCGTCTCTTACACTGTGGCTTTTCTATAAGTCTAGCAGATCCACTGCATATTTTGTGTTTTCACTCTACAAAGCACTGTGTGTGGACATGAAGATGGTTATCAGCTTTATTTCTGCTATCTTGTCTCTCTGTTTAGGCATTAACAAAAGGTTTACAATTCTGAATTTAATAACAGTAAGAAAAATTAATTTCTTGGAGAATCTATTAGTGACACTAATGAACTCATAAAAAATCATACTCAAAGGGACACATTTTAGAGCTTTTGTAGGTATCTTCCCTTCTTCACACAGGCCCCATTAGTATTCTTAATTTTTCAAGATTAGTGGAGGACTTAAAACATATACACATTCATATACACATTCTAAAACATATACACTCCATAACATATGTTTTAGTGAAGGACTAAAACATATACACTCCATATACACATTCTTATTCTTTTGTGCTTTCATACCAGATGTTATTTACTTTTTAATTTTTCTGATATTCAGGGGATGAGGAGGAGGCGAAGGAGGAGACAAGAAGCAATGTGCCCACACTGATCTGTGTTTACCATGGGGATGAGAGAGCATTTTATGTTTTGTGATTGACTTGCTGTCAGAAGCAAGAGTTCCATGGTTTCAGGTGCATCCCCAAGAAAGCCCCATTTCACACAGTATGGATATTAGCCTTGTAGAAAGATCCATACTGCCTGAAGTTTCATTACTGTGTTGAAAGCACGTGCTCCCTTCAGTAATTGGGACTTTAGACAGAGCTCCTTGAACTTTCAAAAGCCATGAGCTTGACAAAGAATCATTCCCTGTACCTAAAACATATCACATTTATATGTATGCATTTTTTACTCCTGAACTTTGAGAAAACAAGGTCTGACCTTTAAATATGGCTCACAAATTGTCTTGACTCATCATGTTACTGCAGTATCAAATTGCTACAAAACCAGCTCTTGGAATAGTCAAGGATTTAAGTTAGTTCAAGTACAAGTAATCCAAGTACTTGTTTAGAAGACATTGCAATCAAAGTCAAAGATATTTTCCCCTAGTTTCTCCAGTCTTAATTTCTTTCACATTATTCCATTGAAATATATATTTTATTGTGCACATAAAATGCTTTCAGATTTCTAACCTACTGTATGGATCATGTTGACTTGTTATTCAAAGAAAATGTGTCTGAGACTGGGAGATGTTAAAAAACTAATGAAAAATGCTTAAGCAAAGCTGTGGAATCAGGTTTTAGCTGAGAAATTATTGTGAACAGCAAACACTATTTTTCCAGGAATAGGGCTCTGAGGAATACCAATAACCAGGGTTCAGTCTGGTTGGTGAATAAGTCATTTATTTCTTGAGAGAGATTTTCATTCCTCCTACTGTTGTTTGTCCTTTCTACAGCCTTTGTACCTAACAAGCTAATATCTCACACATTTCCCTGGTGTCAAATCTCAGTGGAATGATTCTTTGCTTTTTCTTTCCTTCAGAAATTTTTCATCTATGATGGGTATTTCCTTTACCTCATTATTTTTTGCTTTTTAGACTAGCAATTGTCTCCTGCCAATTTTTTTAATATATTCTTTTTATGCTGCATTTTCAAAATAACTTTATACTCTTGTCATCTGTGACCACTTTTTTTTTTTCTTGTACCCCTTGCTCCTTTGTAGCACTGCACTCTGCTTTTTAACAGGGTGTCTAATGAAAATATTATTCAGAAGCATGCAAGGACCAATTGTAGGTCACAAATGTATTCAGTGCTACTTATTGCTTCACCCATTACTTTTTCTTCATTTTTCGGAGGAAAAATTAATATTCTTAATTACTTTTTAATCATGGGTCAGTTATCACTTGTTTCATTTAATCAGCCAGTGGAATACTTGAACCCCCAAACTAGTGTACCCAACACTCACCAATGGAGTCATAATGACTAAAAAGAAAGATTCTGCAATTGGCAGGTCTCATCAACTAAGAATGATGTTGCTTAATCTGCTGTTGCAGGACCTTTGCACCACTTTTCTGAATCTAGCAGGGCCAATGAAAGAATATTTCTCAGTCCATGCAGTTATGTTAAAAAGTAGTACAGACCTCTTCCTCACATTGCCTATTTCATATTTCTGCTGAAAGTTTCCCAAATAAAAATTAGTAAGTAGCACTTTGTTTTATGATTTATGTAAAGGAAAACTTAAATCAATAGACTATTTTAGTTAATATAATTAATTATTTATCTGTATCTATATCTAAGTCTAAATATAATCTGAATAAATTCCCAAAATTATAGTTTCCTGAATACAAAATGTTACTTTTATGTGCATCACACAACTTCATGTATCCTCTTCCAGCTGATAAATATTCAAATGGTAGTTTGCCAAGCACAGATATCTGAGGACTACCACAGAAATTAAAACAGACAGAGAAGCATAAGTTCTTTTCCTTTTATGGGCTCATTCTCTCTGTCTCCCAATCAAACTGGAAATAATTACATGATATGCAAAGATAACTTTGGTTTATTTGTAGTGACAACTGGTCTAGTGTACAGACTGCTCAAAGCATGTGTCTACAAACACTGAGAGAAATGGATGAAAATTTCTGCCTAAACCAGGAATTGAACTACACTGTTCTCTAGAACTTTTCAGCAGATTGCTTGCTCTTAAAATAGTTCTCTAGTGATGGAATTCAGGACAAAGAGCATTGTGAGGTCTGACACTACCCTAGCAATATAGGAAGTGCTAACAATGTATGGGCAGAACTCAGCTGAGAAGCTCACAGTAACTACTGCTGGGCACTTCAGGGGTTCAGTGTCTTCTCATCTGTAGTCCTCCACTGTATTTTGGTGCTGAAGAATAGCTAACAAAAATTCTGGCAGCTTTTTTTTTTTTTAGTTGTTAGAAATACAAAAAGACCCCAGAGTAACCCCAACAAGATTTTACTTTCCTCTCTCTATCTGCTTTTCCCTTGAAGGGTATTTATCCTGGTAAATTGCTAAGGAAGGTAGTATTGAGGTACAATTGAAAAGGGATAGACAACTTTACTATATTTGGCGTCTGTAAGTACTATTTGACAGTGGTTGTTTTCATCTCTGGTGGAAAAGACTTCTGTTAATCAGGTTTGTAAAAATACTTAAAAAATATCAAGTTGTGATGGAGATTAATATTCATCTCCTGGTGCTAGTGCTCAGGCAGAAAGAATTTAAATATTACAAATGTTTAGTTAGTGTCTGACTATTCTTCTAGTTGAAGAACCTCTTCTCAAGTAGAAGACATTTTTTGACCTGTTTTGAGTGTTCACTTTTTTCTGCTTTGTGATGCTTTGAACATTTCTTCTCAGTTGTGAGACTGTCTTGTGAATGCTTGTAAATTGAGGCTTGAAAACAACATCCGTAAGAGTTTCTGAGAATTTCTCATCTTCACTACTGTGTCTGTTACTTTTAAGTGTCTCTCCATTTCTGATAATGTGAAAGATATTTAACTCCTCAATTTTAAATTTTTTCATGTTAATTTAGGGCCTAAGTAATTCATTCACAAATTTCACCCAAATTTTGAAACTTCACTTTAATAAGTAATCCATATTGGTAATAATGTGTGGATGAAAATTCAGACTCCCTCAGATTTTTCTGTCTCTCCATGTGTTGAAACAGTAGGAATATAATAAATTGGAAATGCATACAGAAAAGCAATAATATTGGCAAAAAATTATTTCCCTACTTCTAGCAGATTGCCTTGTTATTTATTCTTAAAAAAAATCTATAGAGCAAGCATTTTCTGTTATATATTTAACTGGACTGATTGATGGACTTCAGAAAAAAATTTACTATATACCTCAATAATTATTATCCTCTCGTTTCACCTATTTCATTATGTGTGGGTAGATTCAATTAATAATTTGAATTAAATATGAAAGATGTTTTCAGGATTTTGTAAACATTATCAAATGTTAGATTTCAAATTGGTAAAATGGACACCAGATCAAAATTTAGTGTTGATCCTCTCCTTGTAGAGAGGAGCTCCTCTGAATCCTCACTTACTACATTGACATTCGGGCAAACACCTTCTTCAGTGAAGGAGACTGGGGAAAGATTTGTCCAAAGCTCCGTACAGCTGTCATCCCTAACACAATACAGTACTTATGTATTTATTTTTGTTTAAACATGTGAAAGGCCATGGTAAAGCCAACTAGCTTATTCCCATGCTCCTAGACTTGGTTGGCTTGGTTTCCAGAGCCTGACCTCTAAAACCTTTGGAGTCCATTAAAAGTCTGTATTAATGGCTTTTGTTGAGGAACTGTCTGTTTGTTCTATTGTTAATTTGGGATAATTCCTGATTTTTTTATACTGAATTTGCAACTTGCACATATAATACTGGAATAAAGAATCAATTGTGTAGTATAGCAAAGTAGACAAACTCAGAAAAATTTTAAAATCCATGAAGCGCAATGCTTTCCTACTGTTGAAAGCCTTTTACAACCTCAGTGTTATTTTGCAGAGAAAAATCCCCTTCACAGGTGAATATAAATCATGCAGTTAAAGTAATGTCTATACATTCTATTATTAACATGATATTTCAATTAATCTTTAGAAAGATTAATCTTTTTAAAAAATAATTATTTTAAGACAAAAGTGTTGGCCTGTAAATGTAATTAAATCAGAAACATGACAATATTAGTATTATGAAGACTATAATAGCTTAGTGTGTGTGCATACTGCCACTGGAGAAGTTCTTGAAAGGAAATAATAAAAAGCAATTAAAAAAATAAAGGAATCATAATTGTGTAAATATTTGCAGACTCTAGATTTAAAAGAAAAATCAATGATGATAGTGTTTTTACTCCTTTCAAACCCTACTGTAAGACCTATTAAAACCAAAAAAGAAAAAATTTAATGCAGAAAACCTAAACCTTCAACCAATCAATGCTTATTAGATTTTACAGTCTAACTGCAGTTTTTATAGTTTTCATCTAAGCATTTTCTCCTAGATTATGTTTCTGGAAAGATCTATACAATAGGAATTGCTTTAATCTCATTCACTGACAGGCTGACAACCACCATGCAATGCAATTTAGCTCTCACAAAAGCCCAATATTTCTTCTCTCACTCATTTATAGCAAAACTCACTTGGTTTCAATGACATTGTACAGTAATTTCCCACCAGCAGTTTCTCCAGTTGTGAATTTTCGGATCAATTCTTATCTAGAGGGATGACCATTTGCATCCTGTTAGATCTTTCATGCCCCAATGAGCAATAAAGCTATAAAACGTGTGCTAACTGTTGGCGTCTACATGCATCTTTGCTGAGCTTTCCAGGAACTGTGTTTGTGAAGAATATCTCCCTATCCAGAAAAAAAGCCCACTGCTCAGCAGGGCTTGGGAAGCACTTCCCATTCTGGTATGGTATGAATTACTCTTGTAGCATTATCTGGCAAAAGGGCAAGTGATGCCTGCAGGTTACTGACACCTCACATTACTTATACCTGAAGGTCACAGAATCACAGAATCACAGAACAGTTATACTTGGAAAGGACCTCTGGAGATTGTTTAGTCCAACCAGAAGTTGGCGACCAGATGCAATTTATAACCAGGTGAATCTTACTAAAATTAGTTGGTGCTTCTTGCTGAATTGCCAGAGCTCTTAGTCAGAGTTCAAAACTCTGTCATGACTCTCCTTGAAGTTGAGACAAAAAACTTGTCCTTTGCAGATCTTTTTTCCTTTAGAATTACATAAAAAAAATATTATATGTATCTGTCGCCCTGGATTTCAGCCTTCTGATTGTTTTGAAAATTTGTTCTGATTGTTTTGAAAATCTGCTCTGGAATTGCCATGAATTTCTTCTGTAAACAAAGTTGTGTTTTTGTAACTGTCTCTCTTGTTTTCATTCCATTCCTGATAGAAGTGGTTTTTCATGGACTTCTGTCCAAACCAATGGAGTTGGATAGGAGAAGATCTCCCTATCCAATCCACAGAGTTTCAAAGAATTGTATAAAAGCAGTGAAAAATTAAACTCCTTTTTCTTCTGCCACCTCCACTGTGTGTGTGTGTGCTCATTTCGTGCTCTTTAGCAACATATATCCTGTTTGCATCTAGAGGAATCTTACTGGAGGCCTCTGAAATGTTGATAAACTTTTTAAAATGTCTAGTGAAGCCTGTCTCAGAATTTCGTAAGCAACATGGGACTTGAAATTATTGTAAAGATCTGTCAATTTATCTCCTACAAAGAAGAAAAAATGATGAAATATAAAAAGCTCTAGTGACAAAAAGCCCATAAACAAAGGACGTCTGAAAAGATATTTGTTCAAAAAACAAGTTAGTTAATATTCGGTAATTTAATGCACATACAGTTAATATATGGATTATTTGATTAATATTGGTAAGATTGCCTGGCAGCCAGCAAGATTTAATCTAGTCTTTCTTGACTGCTTCAAAGCCACCCTGTTCCAGAAAAAAAACCACTGAACTAAGTGTCAGGTATCTTTACTACCAATGATCATAATGAGCCTATTTCTTCCTGATTAATTTCAACTTCAAATTACTAAAATGGAATTCATGTAACCCTTAATGGTTGTGAGGCCAAGGCAGCTCCAGCACAGCACTCTCATTACTGTCCCTCCATACTCCCAGTGTCTCTCTCAGCTGCAGCATCTACCCCTGGCCCTTGATATGTCCCCAATGTGGAGGCAACCTGGCCTTTCCCAGCAGCTCTCTGATGTCCCTGTCCCCATGCACTGCTGGCCCTTTAGGACATGTGGAAGCCACAGTGTGAACGAGAGCCTCTTCCATCGTGGTGAATCCAGCACCTGACCTTGCCTCTCCTCCTATGGATTATTCCAGTCACACACGAGCACTGCATAGTAGTGCAAAAATTTTGTAGAGAGGATCAAAATCCAGTGATGTCTAAATCGCTCTTTATATGCTACAGGGATCCTCTACACAGGAGAGGAACTTTAGTTTGATTGATCAGAAGCTTATTATTGAAAAGAGTACATTAAGTCTCTAATATATCCTCAATATTACATATAAACCTGAAAGATAGTTCAGGTAATTCTTTTGGGAGCTTATGTAGAATAAATTGCTCTAAACAAAATCCGTGATTATCAGTGATTCTGCAACCCACTACCTTAGGATTTTAAATTGCATGACTGTTTCCTACTTAGAAACTTTTCCTTTGCTTTTATTAATTCACTGGTGATTTTCCCAGTCTGTATGAAAAATGAGAAGACAGGGATAATAACAAAGATAAAATTGGTTATAAAAGTGAGCAAATAAGCAGAAACATTGTTTGAAAGGCAAGAGATAATTTGAGATATGATCTTGTCCTATTTTACTGTTCATCTGCCTTCCAATCGTAGACTCCTTAAGGGAACACAAGGCTAAATCAACACTGATTTCTTTATGTACTTATTTTTGCCTCAGTTTTGCTTTCAGAAAAAAAAAATAGGAAGGACTATTGAGCAAGCATCCCTTTATCACACCTTCTCTGGTGAATTCCCAAATACAAGCTTCTGTAAATAAACTACTGCCTTGATCTTTTCATTTCTTCCTGTACCACACATGCTCAATTTTTCAAATTATCTAAAATTTGAAATTTTCTTTTAGGGTTTTTCCAGACTTCTACTTTGAGGGATGCTGGTAATATA
>VZTN01014067.1:1962-118354 GCA_013400515.1 Erpornis zantholeuca | reverse complement strand
AGGTCTTTTCCAAACTAAATTATACTGTGACTCTGTGATTCCAAGGAAAATATTTTAAAAATCACAAATGTCTTCTCATTTTCTATATATTTTCATATTTTTATCTTAGTGCTAATGATCAAAATTCACAATACTGAGTTCAGTCCTGACAGAAAATGCATTGTCTTTCATTTCTATTATTTACAATGTGTTGGTTTATTGGTAATTATTAATGATTTTTATTTATTCGTTATTAACTATGCATTTGTCATCAGACATTATATGCTAGAGTTTTGGTATTATTTTTATTCACAAATGCTGTTTTTCTGCAGCTCACACAGCCTTGGAAGATTAAAATAACAAAAACAACTTCATCATAGTACATTGCATTGTCCTATCTGCCTTTGGTGAGAAAATGTTGGTTGCAAATCTGCTGAAAGTATCTGAACTAATCCCACTTAGGTGTTAGTTGCACCTGTCACATATATCACATGTTTGTATCATTTCACCTATTACATTATATGGATTTTTATAATAATCTTTTTTATAGTACTGCTGAACCTACAAGTACTTAATTCTCCTTTAATAGAAAAGATTGTTGTCACGGGATCAATGTCTCCCACAGAGAAAGTAAACATCTGTTTTGCAAAGCATTTCTAAAGCAGCAGGAGACTGTTATCCTGTGACAACATTGTGTTACAATTACTTTATTGCAGTCAGGCAAAATGAATGATGTGTAGCGAATTTATTCTTTTTTCACATTCTGCCAAACCTTCCTGTTCTTTATCCAATGACTTCCATCTGGAGTAGTGCCTGGAAGGGTGGCTGGGGCGTTCTGCCATTCGTCATTAATGATCTGTTCAATTACAGCTGGCTTAAAGAACAAATCAATTCTATATTTCAACTACCCAGAAATATAGTTTATGTGCAAGGTGCAGCAAATTCATATTGGTCTAAGTTGTTGTTCTAGTCATTAGGTTATGTTTGAGTCCATCCTGTTACAAGACATATTACTGAAGCAGTAATGAATCTATTTTACACTGCAAGGTGAGATACTGTAATGAAAGCAGAAGAATCTGTGTCTTAATGATCATAAAATATTTATGGTCTTTAATCTGTGACCCTCTGCATACTTTTAGGACTTTTGTTCTCGTGGATGAGAAAAGAAAACAAAGCACTGGTGACATACCATGAGACTCACACTGTATAGCAGATCAATAGCAGAATCAGGAATTCCTTGTTGCCTAATCTAACTTCAAGACAAATTTATTCAGGATCAATTGGCTTGAAGCATGAATGGGCAGCATCAGATCCATTTGTAAATTCAGGCATTTCACTATACTGACTTGCCAAAATAGGATCAAAACTAGATGTCAGGGCTGTGGAAAGAGATATGTTATATTGACGTCATCAATATTTCACACACACCAAAAAAAAAAAAAAAAAAGGTAAAGGAAACCACTGATGGAGTGAGAAAAATAAGAATGCCCAAATAACAGTGCTTTGACTTATATGAATAGGTCAAACTGAGATTGCAAATCTCAGGGAGAAATGATGGCATACAATTTTACCAATTGTCTAGAATGAACACTCAGGTGGCCAAACATTCAGACCTAAAAATTTATAAACTGCAAAAGAAAAACTGTAGCACAGCACTCAAAATCTCTTATTTCCATTCCACTTGCACAGAGAGGCAGATTTACTGAATTCAGCACTGGGTGAGGTAAACTGAACCTTTTCTTGATCAGCATTTCTCCTGTGCCCTGAGTATTTTACCCTGAGGACACCAGGTAGCAGAGACAGCATAAGTTTTGCTACAGTTACCTATAAACCCCATCCAAATTCATTTAAAACACTAAAAGAGGAAGGTGCTGATGGACATCTTATATGGTCTAGAGTGACCTCATCCCATCAGTCTTTGCACCTTGGTCAAGACCCTGTTTATAGAACCCTACAGAAAGCCAGTTTCTCTCCACTCTTGCAAACATATTTATCCCAGAGATACTTCCTGCTATAAGCAGTTTTTTGGTATGGATATCAATGTCATCAACAAGTCTAATCCAAAGAAAATACAGTGGTACATACATATGAAATTAAATCTCATTTGCTTTCCAGCACCCTCTGTGTCATGGCAGGGGTGCTTGACATAGACATGTTTTCCAGACTCCTGAAGGCGCTCCCTCCACTCTTCATACAACGTGAGGATACAAAATGGAAAGAGCTTTAAGAGCTTTAAGAGCCTCTTGTGTTCCAGACAGAGGCTGAATTAAACCAGTACTCTCAAATTTCCTGAGCTATCTGCTCAGACTGCCTTTTCCCTGGAGGAGAGGCAGAGCTGACGATCATGAGGTAGGGTGCCCCTCATGTCTCTCCCAGTACTCTGGCTTGCTTGTAGAAATTCCCTTTGGTGGTCTCCCACACAGCACACTCTAGGCAGCCCCGTGGTTCTCAGCAGCACCAGGAGAGTGTGCAGCAGCTCTGGAAGCAAAAGCAAGGAGTCAGCAGGTAAGTCCTGGAAAATCAGGGTAATCACAAAGTACTGACCAGGTTTGACTAGATTTGAACCTGATATGTTGGAGCAGTTTTCCAAGGCAAGCAGTGCTGCACAGCATCTGGGAGGTGACCAGCCAGCAGCAGAGCTTGTGTAGGGAGGGCTTTCTGTAGCAGCTCACCAGGACCTGGCTGGGAACAGGACAGCGGGTTCTACCAAAGGGGGCCAAGCCAGTGTACATGATACAGAGTGTGGTTCTGCAGCTTCTTTTGTCTTCTCTGAGCAAGCTGGTCCTTTCCACAAACATTACACACTTTTGTTACCTTTTGTCACCTTTTGTCACGTCACAAACTGGCACCTTCCACCAGATGTTCTCCAATTTAAAGTTCCAAAATGCAAATCATTGCCACCAATGTTCCTGAGCAACTGGTCTAAGATTAATTCACACTGACATCTTGTCCAATTAGATTACCTTTTTCTATTTTATCTTAATGACAGGAAATCCCTCAATATTTTACCCAGGCTTGTTGAAAAGTGAAACTGTATCATATAAGGAGTAGGAAGAGTTCCTCTTGGAAGCTTCTTCGAATTCTTTAATTGTCTGTAAAGACTTACTCCCATGAAGCCCAAAAAGGAATAAAGTGATTTTACTTTTAAATAGTTTCAGCAACAGGAGAGGGAGATAAAGTACATGCTTCTACCTATAGATGTAGATTGTAAGAGACCATTAAGATAGTGCCGGAGCAAACAAAAATTATCTACCATATCTACCTACAGGATATTATTCATGAACACTGAGTCAGCCAAAATGCTGTCCAAATGAAAGGTCCTATTGAACATCTAGATAAAATCTACTGTAATAAAATCTACTCTATTTCACCAAGACATGGCAAATGATCTTGCTGTGAAAGCAACTTCTTCAAGCAGAAAAATGTAATGTACATGGCTCCTCACAATGACTGTACCAGAGTCTTTAATCACATGTATCTTCAACATGAACTTCAGTCTGTCTCTACCTAGTAGTGCATAGGAGTTATATGTACTTAATAGTGTTCAGAACCCTTTCCAGATATTCAGCAATCTAACCTGCTGATGTTTGTAGACACTTGTGTAAAAACATTCCTAATATTCTAGAGAAATATTTGAAAGAGTTGCAAAATATGGTGACTTAAGTTTTAGCACCAGATCAGAATCCGCTCTTCTGTTCCTTCCATTCTTATTTTGTACCTTTAGTCCTTAAAAACTTAATTGATCTTTTAACCTCATTTTTCACTTTCACTTGGCTCCTTAGAACAAGACTACAGGCAAATATAAGTTATTTTCCTGTCAAATTAGTTCCTGTCACTTTGTTTTGGTGAAGGAACACAGCTTTCAAATATGAGTGCTTCTGCTACCAAGCTACTCAGCATCAGGATATCACAATTTCCTATTCCACAGTTTCTTGTGTCCTTTGCAGAACAGACAGTTGGTTCCCAGAGGAATGCTTCCATGCAGAGATTAGTGTGAATACTAATAGGGAAGCTTTGCACTAAGAGTTACTAAATAAATGTATTTTGTAATGGCGACGTAACTAGAAACAAATATATATCTATGTGTGGAATTTCAGCTTCAGCATCTGAGTTGGAACCTTGCTAAATTGTTCTGCTGAGGGGGAGTGGGAGGAGATGAGCAAAAAAAAAAAAAAAAGGAAAATTTAGGAAAAAAGAACAATCATTTTTTTCTCTGGAAGACTCCTAAAGGATTCTCAAGTTTTCTTTCTTATCAGTGTATTTTATGCAAAAAGGTCCAAAAAAGGTAGGCTACTGTGAGGGAGTCACACACCTGGGGGGTTGCAATGTGCTTGCCATAACACAAATATTTCACTTTTGCAGGATGTTTCATTCCAAACTTCTCAAGGCGATTTGTAAGCAATTACAAAGCAAATATATGTAATGTGAATAAGCTTGAACAAAGAATGGTTTCAGTTGGGGGTTGAGAGCAGTGTGGGCCAAATCCAATAGTTCTCATCCCTGCTGATACAGGCCGAGGTGCTCAGCACCTTGCAGAAATCCTCAGGACTTCTTTGAATTCAGCTCTGGGTGAATCAATCTCAAAATCTTTCACAAGAAAATAAATCCACAGGCAAGGTACAGACTGACATAACAGGAGTTTGACTGCTTGTAGCAATGCAGAAATAAATTCTATCTACCAACATTTGCTGCTAGGGGAATAATGTTCAAAAAAACTTGTCTCTTTAGATAGAAAAACAAATATGCAAAGTATTTTTACAGAAAAATACCATTAAAATCCTGAAGGAATTAAACATTTTGCTATTGAGACCAATAAGTAAACAATATTTTTGGAATATTTCTTTTAAAAAGACAAAGAAAATCTTAGCTCTCACTGCAGTGGTGCAGCCTGGAGTGCCTGGTTTGTAAAGAGAGTGAGTGCTGTAGCTCAGATCACTGGTACAGTTTTCTATAAAATAAGTTTTTCACTTCATTCTTCAGTAATAAGATTCAGCTAAAGCCTTCTGCGAAGCAATGAGAACTTGATTCCGGAGAGGTGAAAGTGGTCATATAGTTGGTTCAAACTATTTTTAGTACTGATCTGTGCACAATGCAAAGTTTCTGCAAAATACCTTGTCCTGTTTTTACCATGATGTAAAATTTATGCCTGCTGTATAATCTCAAACTGATGGCATGGTTTTTCCCTCATGCACATGGTTTGTCTTCAAGTGTGACATTTTCCATTCTCTGACAGCAGCTTTATATGACTCAACATGAACAAGGAGTCAAAAATGTTAAAGAGCAATTGCTTTGTTTGTTGGACACAAATGCAACGCAAAGCAAATGTGTTGCAGCAGAAAGAAGCAGGTTAACATTGAAAACATCCATACTACCTCAAATGCCAAACACTTCCCTAGATTTTAAGAAGCACCTTGAACTCTTTGCAGGCAAAAACTAAGAAAAAGTGCATGGCATTAGAGTGCTATCCCATTCAGTTCAACATAGAGCAGAAATTAATTTTTACTTACCACAAAATGACTTAATGCAGACAAGATTTGAAAATGAAAGAGAAAAATGTTAAATGACATTAAAAAATTATAGAAACGTGAATAAGAAACACTGAATTTATTGCCATTGGTATTAAAATCAAGAATCTGAGTTGTTCTAAAGTTAGTACAACCAATAAGTTCCAAAATAAACAACTTCTTTGAGCAAATCTGAGAACAAGTAACAGAAGCACTGTGCTACCATCTGTGGTAGATTCCTCCTTGTCCACAGCTGCCAGTAATTCTTAAACATTTTATGTTTCAAAATTGTTTTTTCTCTTTTTCTTTCCTATCTTTTCCTGTCCCATTCTGTTCACTGTTAATTATATTTTTTAAATACAGCTCATTAAATATTAAAACCTGTAACTTTTTGGTTCAACCAGACTTGTATAAGTGTACAGGTATAAAAAACAGAGGCAAAAGCTCTTCTTCTATTAGTAAGGTAAGTGTACCTGTTATAATCAAGCAGAGCAATTTCATCATAACCTGAACACTTGAGACATAGCTGGGAAGAGAATGATTTTCAGGGTAATTGGATTTTAAATAGTGTGAAAGGTCTTCTGAGGCGTCTCTGCACTGAGCGAAGTCTCATCTCTGGTGAAACAGAAATCTAAGTGTGAGAGACAGACAGAGAGGCAGATTTGACGTTGAAAGGGACAAATTAGAAACATATAGGTAAAGTACTCGTATATACTTTATCAAAGGGAAAATTCTGCTAATTTAAACTTGTCAATCTTGAGTCCACTTCTCTTTTCCTCTTTGGATTTTATTCAAAGGTACCAGTTCTGGCTTTCCAGAAAACAAGAAGTGACTCCAAGGAAATCTCTGTTTCCTGTAGACAATCCATATCTTCTATGAGCCTAACCAGAAGCTGAGTATCTGTCAATAATTCCACATTAAGAAATTTAGCAATGTAAAATTGACTTTGCCAGCAAATTCTGGAACAGAAATGGGTCACTGTAAACTTCAACCAATATTGCAACTGTTCCTTAATTTTCTTTGACTTAGAAGTAATGAAGGGCTGCAATATTTGTATTCTTAATTTCTTCTTCTGAATTACTTGGGGTTCTTTTACTGTTGATGGGAGAGTAATGTGCATAATGCATGCATACGACTCTGCATTGAAGACAACACAAATAATAGAGTTTTATTATTTTAGAGGACTGGAATTTATAAAGTTTGAGTGCTTTTTTCTGGCTAAGAAAACCAAGATGACTAACAGGAAGAAAATCAGGCACTACTGGGAACAACTGAACCATAGACATGAAACAAACAGAATTTTGTAAAGATGAGGTGATAAATCTCCTTGTGCTAGGTTTTGCATAATCTTGTTGGAAATGAGAAAAGCAACAAGCCACTATGCTTGCAAGAAAAAAATCAGAGGAAGAAACAGTCATCTTCTGTCCTGGAGAAGTGAGTACAGTTAGTGGAGAGAGGAAATCTCACTCCAAAAATATCAGGGAGCACCACTACTCACCTCAGAATCACAGCCTAGGGCTGGGAATGCAGTTTGGAGCCCAGACTTGATAGGACAGCTTGTCCCTGCTTTCACTGGGCTCCTGGGATGGAAGCCTGCCAATGCCTGCCCCAGCACCCGTCACCTTCCAGCCACCATCCCACCCCTACAGGTGCTGCAAACCCTAGGTGTCCTGCTGGAAGGTTCACACTGCCAGGCTCACTGCAGTCAGCTCAACAAAGGGGAAAGGAGGAAATGTACTCAAACTGTAGCAACTGTAAAAACACATGAGTGAAATGTGATCTTCAGGAATTGACATTATCGAGCAAACACACTGAGCAGCTCTTCCCTGGGATACATTTGTCTGAATGCAGCATATTTGGTGTAATATTCTGGTTCTGTAATGTCCAAATTCTGAACAGCTTAAGCTTTTATTTTAAAATGCATATTTCCATCCCTCTGACTGGGAAGATAACCAGATAACCTTGAAATCTGACCAGGACAGGAGCTGTGAGGTTATGAACTCTCTCACTTCCCATTACTCCTACTGGCATACTGCCTTAAAAGTCTTAATAAAATTTTAAGGAATTGTATTAATTTTTTCATTGAATACAATTTCAGGAAACAAGAAAGGACTGGAAACAGCTTCAGGGAAAAGGAAGAGATATAGAAAGACAACAGAGAGGAAAGAGAAATAGAGAATGAACATATGAAAGTCAGAGACAAAAGGAGCAGGAAAAGAGCAGTCCTTGGTGTCCTAGCCCCAAAACTATGCATTACGATAACATTAGGGACTCAACCAAGAATAAGTAAAGATAAAATCTAAAGATCCACTGATTCATTTGGCCAAAAGCAAAAACCTGCAATATTTTACCCTTCAGCTAATACCTTCACTGCTCTTTACAGTCAATGCACAGAAATAGGCACGGGGGGAGGGGGGGGGATGATAATTTTGTCCTAAAATAGATGGCTACAAATAGGTCAAGTGAATCACTTCTTGAAAATACCTACTTCTCTCAAATGACTCTGAAAGGAACCTCGGGTGACTTACGCTCATAGCAGAGATAGCTGTAATTGTATGAGATGATCTGACTCCCCAGCCACCATGCAAAGACAAGATGCTTCACTTCATCTTTACGTGCATCTCTCATAAACACACTGGAAGCTCTTCTGTAAACCTTTATGGCCGCTCATAGACTGGATTTTGGTCCACTTCACAGAACAGATTGTAATAAGTATGTTTATTAGGTAATACAAAATTGTATTTTCTGCAGCAACATACCTGAAAAAATTATGGCTCTGAAAATGTTAAATAACATTGCAAATATACCTACAAATCCTCCATAATCCACATGTAATGAGTTTATTGCAAATGCTACAAACACGAAGAGAATTTTTGTGATTGATATCAAGAGAGGACAAGATTTGGGATCTTAACAGATCTGGAGGTATTTCCTATTTGACAGAAACCCTACCTACAATTCAAATATATTTTAGGGCCAGATGTGCTACGTGGTTGTTTCATATCCACTGTCATCTTCCTTTGCTGCAGAGCTGCTGGAGTAAGATGCAGGCACAGAGAGTCACAATGGTGTGGGAAAGTCATAGTGGTGGGTGAACTTGACAACTGGTCCCTACGAAGGAGGTCACATCTTTAGTGTCGGGCCATGCCAAAGGGATCTGTCTTTTGCAGGATTCAAATGATGGCAGCCCACTGACTCCAACCCCTAGGGCGCAGATATCTCGCCTTTCCTCAGGTGTCATCTGGGGGCAAACTCTCTGTAAGAGCGAGATTGCTCTTGTAAAATGACAGCATGAAGAACAAATCAAGCCCATTATATCTGTGTCAAAAGGAAGCCAGATTGACTTTTACACTGTAGGAGTATGGTGTGAAAAATATTTTGCCAACATTTGTAGGTATTTTAAAGACACAGGTTAAATTTTTACTTCATGAATTCTGGCAACAATGGCAGAATTTTAATTTGTCCCAGTCAGCTGAGATTTCCTGGAGAGAACAGGAGGTACGATTCACATGTGCCAAAATCCTGTGGGGTTTTCCTCCATGCCTCAGTCAGGCAGATAACATACTTTGGTCTCCAAGGAGTACTCAGGTGTAAAACGGTAACTCCTTGTGCAGAAAAGTGCTCCATAATGCAAATGATGCCATGCTTGTGGATCTTTGTGCCTGGCAGAGATCTGACAGACCTTAATCATATGGAGAAAGTGGATACTGTGATGTATGATAGCCTTTCTGGTTGGCAGTTCCTCTCAGCGTTGAATCGCACACCCCCATCTGGCACAACATAGATTGCCATCATCTGTTTGTCTCTGGCTGAGTGTCCCCTGCCCTTGTGACTGACGGCACAGAATAACAACAACGAAACAAACACCTAAAACAGATTGATCTGGCTTCTGCCTGCAGCAGTTAAAAAAATCAGCAGAGAGCTGTGAGCTCTGCACAGTGAATCACAGTGAAGCTCTCTGCCACTGAGGAGAGATGCAGTTTCTTCCCCCGTTGTGCTTGGCTGCTTTTTGCACAGCAGCTTTCACCTGTATCTGGGTTTTGTCACAAAACTACTGAAAAAAATCCCAGTGACCAACAGAAATCAGCAAACTATACTGGCAATGAGCTAAGAAGCTCATGTGCTAACACTGAGGGAAACATTAATAGTGAGGGATACACCATGCAGCTCACACCACTCACTAGGCTTATGTCATGCTTTTGAGAAAGAGGATGCCAGGTGAAAGCAGATGTCCTCTCCATGCAGTATATGCAACTGAGTGGGAAAAGTCCCCAGGTTACCTTTAGCAATTCACTGCTTTGCTGTAAACATTTGAAACACCCTCTGAGAGGGTATGAGACCAGTGGGAAATGGTCACAGCCCTGCCACAGCCTGGGCCAGCCCAGCTGGCCAATGCACATGAGCTGCCATTCATTACAATCATTCCAGTTTCGCTCTGTGCTGGGGGAATCCTTCTTCCCTAGACAAAAATTGATGAAATATTCTCTCCACCGTGGTTTTCCCTTCTAGCTGTTCCTTTTTCCTTCCTCTAGTCTTCATAGCTGGGTCCCCTCAGGATACTCTGTACTCATTTTCTGTCCCTCTTATGCCTGTGTGCAGTTTTGTGCACCACAATATATAAAAGACATTAAGATATTAGAGAGTATACAAAGGATAGTGAGGGATTTGGAGGGCAAGCCTTATGAGGAGCTGTNGGGCCCTAAAGATGGTGAAGGGTCTGGAAGGGCCACATGAGGAGGGGCTGAGGGCACTTGGCTTATCCAGCCTGGAGGAGATTGAGGTGAAATCCCATTGTGGTTTGCAGCTTCCTCACAAGGAGAAGCAGAGGGGCAGGCAGCAATCTCTGCTCTGTGACCAGGGACAGGACCTGAGGGAATGCTGTGAAGCTGTGTCAGGTTGAATATCAGGAAAAGGTTCTTCACCCAGAGGGTGGTTGTGAACTGGAACAGCTCCCCATGGAAGTGGCCACAGCAGCAGCCTGATGGACTTCAAGAAGTGTTTGGACACTCTCAGGCACTTGGTGTGATTTTTGTGCAAGGCCAGGAGCTGGACTCGATGATCCTGATGGATCCCTTCCAACTCACTATATTCTATGATTCTATGATTCTATAATTCTATGATTCTGTCCTCTCTTCCCATCTCAATTCCCCTTGCATTGAGATGCTGCTGCTGCCTGCCCAAAATCCTGCTGCTGCTCCCCTGCCTCCTGCCATCACTCCAGGCTCTTCCCCTCTGCTTGCAGGGCAGAGGGGCTGTGAGGGGAACAAAGGAGGGCTCTGCTTGCCAAGGGCTGCAGGGAGGGTGGAAAGGCCATTACCACCAAAGTTACTGACAACCTCAGTGAAACAAAGCACTGCCAGTGCCATTCTGCTACTAATAGTTTCAACAAAGATTCCTCCAGGAGGCCTTCACATGGAAAATGCATTTTGTGAGTGCCATTTTGTGAGCATGGCAGCAGGCACCCAAGCCCCAGGGTTCAGCTCTCACTCTAATTTTCCTTTTATGGACTCCACAGCCATGGACTAGTCTCCAGAATAACACTTTTCTCTGTCTCTTGAGTGTTTTAGTCCCCCAAAATATGTTGTTATCTGGCTTCTCTGCTGACCCACTAACAAAATATGGATGACATCAAGGAGGACATTCTTTATCTGCTGTAGGAGAAGCCCCAAATGGTGCACAGGGCTGTGCCTGGCATGAATTCTGGTACTATTGAGAAACTGCTCTGCAGCTAATCCACCCAGCAGTAGCATTTTATAAATCAAGTGTTGGGTCAGGGGGTGGATGGAGAGAGGAGCGAAGAAGGCACAGACCATAGTGGTGGTGTGACAAAGAATTACCTGATCATACAGACAGGCTGGCTCTGGCTCTTGAAGCAAATTAATGAGACCAGATTAAAAGGCAAATACTGTGGATTTCGAAGTGGAGATATCTACCAACTGCTAGCCACATATGACCAAAGAATTGTTAATTTGAGTGCTAAGGAAGAAAAACTCCTAAACTAGAATATTCCATCTGGAAACCTGCATGAGAGCTTTGCTTGATGTAGCAATAGCTATATCCTTATTTTCAAGGAAGATGGCATAGAAGCTGTTGCCCAGAGAAGCTGTGGATACCCTAGCCTTGGAAGTATCCAAGGGCTTTTGAGAAACCTGTTCTAGTGGAAGGTGTCCCTGCCCATGGCAAGGGGGTTGGAACTGAATGATCTTTTAGGTTCCTTCCAATCCAAACCACTCAGTAGTTCTATGATGTTATCATCTGCTATTGCAGTGTCTGTCTGGGGGTGTGAACCTCCCTAGGCCTTCCTATGGCACCTGAACCCCAGTGATTAGACAATCACTCAGTAACTGTGATCATCACCACAGATCAGCAAAGCTTGACTCACTTCTTTGTCAGACGGAGACAGAGCGGGTTTGAAAAGGGGGAGTCCCTCCTGCAACTTCATTAAAGGCAGCCTGCTACTGTGGAGAACCTTCTGTAAATGAAATCTGGCTTGGCCTCAATGCACAAACTCTCCAACTAAAGCTGAAGACATTTGCACATACAGACACCCTCATTCTGAAAACATAATGCTAATATAATACCATAAAAAGTTGTCTTCCTGAGCTGCTTCTTTTCCTCTTGATTGGTCTGTGTTTGTTCACGCTTTGAATGCATAAAGGTACCTGAAAATAGAATACATATACCATTTTCAAATTGATCTCCACATTCCAGTTAGTTTTAACTTCCATTCAAATAATTGATCAATCCTATCCAACATTACAGTTTAAAAAAGTCCTCATCCCTAATTTGCGTTGTTGCAACTTTTAAATACATGATGATGTTCTCCATAAGGAATTTAATTTTTCTAAATGTTAATAGAAAAATGGTCCTTCCAGAAAAATCCAAGTGTATTTGTTAAGAATCATCCTTAGTCCATTCTTAAAAATGGTTGCATGCCTCACCTGAAAATCATTTCTATCCTCTTCAGTAAATTAAACATTTCTACAATAATAAAAATCAACATGATAAGAATGATGGAAACTGTTGAAAAGTACCACATTAAGGTACACTGGACTCCATTCTCACCTCAGCTGAAGCAAAGTAACCTTGGAACCCCCATGTTGGAACCAGTGGGGTTATGACTGGGCTGCTTCTGCAGTCCACAGGCTTCACCTGTCTGTGGCTGCACACCTTCTGCAAGCAAGGGACAGCGAGCAGTATCACACTTTGCTCTGCCAGCCTCAGGCTCTGTTGTTCATTTCCTGCAGCCAAGAACAACACTGAGGAATCTCTCAGGAGGCAGATTACTTGCAATCAGTGGGTGAAGGTCTGTGAGCCAAGCCAGCACCCTTAAAGAACTGCAGGATTCAATATCTAGATCAGGCTTTGGGTTTGCAGCCAGTAATTCACCTGTCTGCTCTTGGCATGTGCCTTAGTGGAATTCCTGCAAACTGAAGGGTAAGTAGCTATGCATGACTTGAGTAAGGTTCTTCTCAAGTCATTTTATGTTGAATTTCTCACAGACACAAGGTGAAATTCATGCTGCAGTAGCTGCAGTTAAGTGGTTGCATAAATTGGGACTATTTTCAGAACCCCATTCAATATTTTTACAATTCTTCACACTTTCACACACATACAGACATACATATGCAGCCACTATCAACTTCAGAGGATTTAATAGTGGCTTTTTGTCTTGGATACTGGCAAGATAATAACTATAATAATATAGAAATACCAATATAATTATAGCACAAAAAGTACAGATCTCTGTAGGCTTTTTTTTTGTCAAACTTTCTTACAACCCTGCATGTTTTATTTGTGTTAAATGTGAACTTAATTAGTAATCAGAATGCTAGCTCTCTCTTTTCAGTACTAAACTTCTGATACAAAATATTTTAATATTCTTCTTTTCCTTCTTTGCAGTATGCTAAATGAGGCATTGAAAATTCAACTTTATATTTGATAGCTCCTTCTTTAAAATATCCGGAGAAGGCTATAATTATTTAAATTTTAATTTATAAGTATTTAAACTATTCAGAAATAAAAGAACTCAAACCTAATTTATCATATTTTGACTAATAGAATACTTTAAAAGGTGATTTTTATTGCCTGGGTTTAAACAGATTTAGTGGTAATTTGGGATGAGGGAATGGTTTGCTGAAAGGATCGAGTTTAAGGAGAACAAGCAGATAAGAAAAGGAAAAAGGCAATGTCTTGCAGACACCAATAATCCTTTTGTTAGTCAGATGCACAACAAAGTGGGCTCAGTCCACGAGAGGCAGGGCATCTGTCACAAAACCTGCAGGTCATTCCCGTGCAAATGCAGAAATGAAGGACCAGAGTTAATAACAGTGCCAGTGTGCCTTGACCCAGTGTGAGCAGCTGCTCACAGGCTGGAAATCACAGCGTGCTCATGCCTAAATTAGGGCATAAATATGTTCTAATATTTTAAACTTTTGCCATACTCCTTCCTTAGTCATCCATGCTGGAATGAGGTGACAGGGCTCACATCAGCTAAGCAACTCACTTGGACTACTCAATTGTTCAGAGAGGAAGATGAGGACTCTTTCAAGTGTCATTTTAAACAATTTTCTCTCCTGCTTCACTAAGACATAGCTGGTCAGGGAGCTGTGACTGAAGACCTGGGGCTGTGTGCCACGACCACGGCGTGTTCCACCATACCTGCGTGGAGAGAGGGTAGACCCATTGTTGCAGCAAGGCAAGAAATGTCTAGCTCTAGTTAAACATTGGAATAGGCTGTCTAGGGAGACACCAGGGTCTCCATCAGGGAAGGTTTTTAAGGTTGAAAGTCCAGAAGCTGGGCAAGGTTTAGACACAGCAAGACACACACCTGGGCAGGAGGCTGGAGAAGATGACCTCTTAGCTTTCCTTAGAACAATATTTTTTCTGAATATGTCACAGTGCTGCTGCTCAGGAAACACGAAGTATTGCACCAGTTTGGCTACAGCAACCCCCTGCAGTGCTAAAGGCTGGGGACAGAGTCGCTGGAGAGTGGCCAGGCAGAAAGAGACCTGGGGGTGCTAGTTGACAGCTGACTGAACATGAGCCAGCGTGTGCCCAGGTGGCCAAGAAGGCCAATGGCAGCCTGTCCTGGATCAGCACTGGTGTGGCCAGCAGGACCAGGGAAGTCATTCTTCCCCTGTACTCAGCACTGGTGAGGTCACAGCTTGAGTTCTATGTCCAGTTTTGGGCCCCCCAATTTAGGAAGGACATTGAGATGCTCAAACGCATCCAGAGGACAACAAGGCTGGGGAAGGCTCTGGAGCACAAGCCCTATGAAGAACAGCTGAGGGACCTGGGGGTGTTTAGCCTGGAGAAAAGGAGGCTCGTGGGGGACCTTATCACTCTCTACAACCACCTGCAAGGAGGCTGTAGCCAGTTAGGTGTCAGTCTCTTCTCTCAGGCAACCAGCGACAGAGGACACAGTCTTAGGCTGCATCAGGGGAAGTTTAGGGTGGACATTAGGAAAAAAGTTTTCACAGATGATTGGGCATTGGAATGGACTGCCCAGGGAGGTGGTGGAGTCACTGTCCATGGAGATGTTTAAAGAAAGACACTCCGTGCCATGGTTTAGTTAATAAGGTAGTGTTAGGTCATAGGTTGGACTTGATCTCAAACCTTTTCCAACCTAGTTAATTCTGTGATTCTGTGATTCTGCATCCCACTCAGAAATATCCCACACAGATGCTTTGAGCTCTGCAGGTCCTCAAGGGAACATGAACAGAAGACCATCCCTGTGAAATAAGAGTAAGGGCTGCTACAAAAAAAGAATTGCTATTTTGCCTGTATCATATAATGACTTTTGTATGAAAAGGCCATTTTCAAGAAATGTTTCAGTTTGATGGTTTGAGAGGCCAAAAAATACCATAGGAAAAGAGTTAGAGCATACTGCCTTTTCCTCAGGAACTCTTTGAACTGCTGCAGAAATCCCTGATCCTACAAATTATGTAGGCTGGATAGAGCCTGTGATTCTCTTCAGTACAACTTTAACTCAAACTTCTCCGTGAAGGTTTGCTCAAAGCTTTATGAAAATCAAGTCACACAAGAAACCTGTTATTTATGAATGTTTCTGGTGGCTCCATGGTTGAAAATACCCTGAAAATATCACCAGCTCAGGGGTATTTGCAGATGTAGTATGTTTGGATAAGCCTTGGTTATTCTCATGAGCAAGGAAGAAGACTGTGTGGCAGTGGGAGTCCAGTCAGGGATTTGGGAGAAGCTGTAGGTGTGTCAACCCTCCAAACTGCAAGTCCTGGAGGTAACTCTTACGGGACACAATTGGTCATTTGTCTCAGATCTTTACTTCCCACCCAACAACCCCCACACACCCACCTTTCTCTAATTTACTAAATAAACATCAGTCTTCATTACTGGATTCCTCTGATATGCAAATTGCCTTGTTTTGTCCTTTTCTTTGAGACACATTCAGTCCTCTCCTTAAGCCAATTGTGTTGGAACAGTTCATCCCTGTTGACCTCCAGCCATCTACCTGGTCTCCTCCTGCCTTCCCTTGCAATGAAGAGGCATTGCTACCCTCCTGTCTGTAAGATTCACATTTCTCAGGCCTTATCCTCACTCCAGCTTTGACACTACTCACTGATAACCCACCTTGCATGCAGGCACAGCCATCACCAGTGGTTCCCCAAACTCTTCTCTGTCAGACACTGGTCTGAAAGATTTTGTGTGAGAAACTATGTGAAAGGCTAAGCAGCCTGTCCCAGTGAAATTTGTCCTTTGCTGTTCTCGTCCTCATATGGTTAAATGCCTGATAAAAATAAATTATATTGCTGCTGAAGCTGACAAATGATTAATAGTCCTTTCCCCAGCATTCATCACCATGGTATTTTGAAAGAGATAATGAAAATTCTCCATTAGCTTAAGTGCTGGGGTTTCTCTTATGGGATCTGAAGAGCCGTTGGTCAACTCAGTTTCAGCAAAGAAAAGTTCTTTTTAAAGAAACTCACAAAAGAAAACTGAAGGCAAATGAAAGGAGCCCATTAATCACTAATTGCAAGGCATGTCATTGTTTTTAGGTCTAGTTTGGCATTTCTGACTATAGTCTTCGAACATTATCTATGAGTTTGTGCAATTCTTTAACTTTGGGGAAAGTGAGGAAAAGAGGAAAGGCTATAAGTAAGTTACCTACCAAAATTGTGCTTTTTCGTTTTACCAGTATGGATTTCTTTTTCAAGAAGAAAATCTTTACTATCTGTACCACTGCTAAGGGTGCTGAGGCACTGGAACAAGTTGCCCAGAAAACTTGTGAATGCCCTATCCCTGGGAATGCTCAAGGCCAGGTTGGATGGGGCTCTGATCAATCTGGTCTAGTGTCCTTGCCCATGGCAGAGGAGTTTGAACTAGATGATCCTTAAGGTCCCTTCCAACACAAATCATTCCATGGTTCCATGGATTATTCAAACTGATCTGTGGTGTGGGTATGGTGGAATTTCTTCATATTTCCCTCTCTCTACATGCCCTCTTTTCCTCCAGGAGAAGGAAAATGTTTGGGAAATATCCATATTTTGTAGATGGCATTTTAAAATGAAACATTTCATGTTTCCAGGAGTGTGGAAGTAGCTGAGCACTAGGTGAGATTCAACACTAAGGAAAAAAAAAAAACACTAAAACTTTTTATAATCCCTTTTCTTTCCCAAACACCCTCACATTTCAGGGCCTTTGGTATCTAAAATACACAGGAAGTTTGGGATATAATCATCTGAATACCACATAACTGATCTAACTTTTTTATTGTCTGAGATTATTAGCAGACTTCTTCCTTCATGAATTGTGAGAAACAGCTGCACCAAGAATCAGCTTTCTAAAGACAGACATTATGGAATTTTCAACCACAGATATTACAGGATGTTTTCTCTTGTATACAGGCATATCCCTTGAAAACAGGGAGAACACAAGTTATCATTCCCTTTCCCTCATCTGAGTGGCCTATGTATGAAGTTTAGTGAGTTTTGTACATTCGCATTTGTTCTCTGGCCCCAGAGTATTTAAGTTCTGATGTAAATTGGAACAGTTTCAACAAGACAGATGAGAAAAATCCACCCCCAGTCCTGACAATTTAAAGATGTGGTTGACCTTCACTGCAACTGTGTTCTGGCTCATACAGAAAGGACACTTGATCCTACACTTCCTCACTCAAAGCCATGGCTATCCTTGTCATGTTAGGGCACTCCATTTTTGAAAGATATATGATTTAATTGAATTTCTAAATTTTATTTCCATGACTCCAAAGCGTCATGGGACTTTACCTAGGACTGGAAGAATGTGAGTCCTGGTATTTGCACCTTGGAGCTCTCAGGTTATATTGCATTATCACACATTTACCCAGCTGCTGGGTAAGTAATAAGCTGGGTAAATTGTACAAACACAACTTAGTTCAAAAAAAGTATAGTTCATGACTCCTCTCTATGCTAATGATCTGACTGTTTAGCAACAAAGCCATCCTTAATTTCATGCTCCAAGGTTTTGTTCCAATTAGGCTGCCGTGCTTTCCTATAGAGAGATACACATCTACAGGGGAACAATGGAAAGTAATTTCCACAACTGAGCTTATAGTTTGCTAGTTAGAGCACGTATCTCATGGTAAGATAGTATCTCTGAAAGAAGCATGAGAAAAAAGGTCTAAGGCTAGAAGAAGCATCAGAAAGTACATTTAAACCTGGAATATCTTTCAATGACTGAGTTGCTGCTCATATAATGCAGGCTGGCAAGCAACACTTCCATTTTGCAGTATCTATATCCCATTTATCATTTTCATTCAGCACTTCACCATAAATCTAAAGAGCATCAAAAGCTAAAGGGCAAACATGAAAAAAGATATACAACTTCAGTCTGCTTTACAGCAATAAAAGGGTATTTTAAATTCAGTTTTTCCTTCTGTATTTTGATTTTACACCTTACATTTTGATTTTACACCTTACATTAAGTCAAGTAGTTCAACCACAAGGAACTGATCTTGGCCTTTATTATTACAGAGATCACACATAAAAGGTGCAAGAATTGATAACCCAGTAGAAATGCAGCTTGTAGCTACTCACAGAGGGGCTGAGCAAGTTCTCTCTCAGTTATTTGTTGTTTCTTTCCTATTTAATAAATTTTCAGACCAGGTTGTACCAATATGTACTTCACAAAGCAGGATGCTAATTAAGGGAGCTCTTCCTTCCCTCTGCTACCTATTCAATACAACACATGTTCCCAGCAATTTGAACATATCATCCCTTACCAGCACAACATGAGTCAAGGAATGTGATTTCTCTTTCCTTAGGGACAAGTAAGATTTCCCAAACTGAACAGAATGACAGTCAGACTGATAACACCTACTCTATTCCACTTCTTTTAAATAATTTCCCACTCAAGTGTTACTCTCAATGGGGGAAGGAATCATACATTGATTAATTCACTGGTAGAGCTTCCACAATAACTTTTAAAATTTTCTCCAACTCTAACACTTGGTATAACCAGGGCATTCTCTTGTATGCTATGACTTCACATATTGTTGTTTTCCTTCAATCCTCTTTAAATGCAGTCAGTTGTTTTTCCCAGAGTTTTAGCCATCACAGACACCAGAAGCAGGCAAATGTCTTTGGAACAGATACCCAGGACTCCAACACACGAGAAGGGCACACTTCCAGGATGTAGTGTGCACCAAGGGAGAGCAAATAAAGATAAACCAGAGCTTATCCCTCTTGCAGCACCTGGCCTGACCTGGAACAAGAAGCAATTCTTGTTGCCTCACTGTACATACAGTGTGTTTGGTGCTGTGCAACCACCTCTGTGTAAGTTTTCACTGAAAACTGTCATTGTGAGAACAGGCCTGAAACTGAAACCATTCTCCAACATGCATGACTCTATCTTGGTAAAAATGCACATCTCTTTCCCACTTGATACAAAAATAACTGGTCACATGAGGAATAAATAGGAATGCCCTGTTGGTGATGTCAGTGGGTTTCTCGAACTCAGATGAAGAATTTTATATTTCTAGCAGTGACCTGAGTCTTCAATTTTGCAAGCATAAATTGACACAAGAGAAATCCAGAGATGTCTGGAGTCCAAACTTTGGACTATTGTCCAGTTTACTTGTCTTAATTTATGTATATACATGTATATATTAGCCTTACAGAAAGTAAGCCATTCCAGAGGGTACCTTCATACCAATATATTATCTGGATAGCTCTCTTTACAACAGCTTTCATTGTCTTATGTGCCAATGACAGGTCACACTCCTTCAAGGTCTAGCCTGGTGCCTGAAGCTTTTGTCATGAATATCCTTTAGGCTGTAGCTCTAGAATGCAGCTCTCCAAGTGCATATGTGATCTCTTTACCCATATTGCTACAGCAAGTGGTACACATAGGACTCCATTTATATAAGCTGCATTTTAATTTTTGGAAACAGGTGTATTAATCAAATCCCTATTTTTAAAAATAAAACATATCCTTCAATATAAAAACTAGATTCCACATTTTTAGGCCTAATAAGTTACATGTTTTTTCTATGTCATTCAATGTCCACACATCTCTCTTAAGGTTTACCTTTTTCTTAATATTCAAAATCTTTCTTTCTTCCACTTAAAATTCAGTACAATTTCATTCTGCTTTCAGGGGAGGAATATCTTCATCACAGACTAGATTAAAGGAAGATGCTTAAAAATACCCTGTTGCACTGTATAACTGCTCACTTGAAAACCTGTGGTAATTTAACATTTAAAGTTTGAGGTTTCTGTTTCACAATCTCTTCCTAAGATTAAATGAAGTTATTAGTCTTAACAGAAAAAGGAGAGAGAGGCAATCCAATTCATCACCAAGTGGAAGTGCTGATTCTGTAGGTGGCACTATGAACCAAAGCTTCCACACAGCACTGGTTACAGTGCCACACGAGGAGCCACCCTTCAGAAGAGCTGTGTGGTTGAGGTCCTGACAACTTCGTGGGGATCAGCAGCCTCAAAAAACTTGCTGCAAGAAGAAAGTTGTTTACACAAGTGAGTTGTCCAAAGAGAATCAGCCAATATCCGCTGGCAAACATCCAAGGGAATCCAAGCCTCTTGTTCATCTTCTATTGGGTGACCATGACCTCTCTCACATTTTTCTCAGAGCTACATCTGGCAAGAACAAAACATAGCTGATACCATTTCCGTTCATTTTTTACATTGTGCAGATACTAACAAAGCGGGATTTATAAATATACAGCTATAGAAATAACATTAGGTGGTACAGAAAACAAATTTATCTGGCACCTTCTGGTCTTTTTGCTCTATCTGGAGTAGAGACTTAGAGTATACTCTATTTCCTTGGAGAAGATCAAGAACAGAGCTTTTGCAGAAAACAAGGTTTCCAATTTCTTTGAGAGTACTGCTTTTATAATCTCTGTGTCAAGGAGAGATCTGTAGGGAACATCAAAGGTTACTGAGGCATCTCTCTGAAACAGTTCTGGCACTTGACTTGGGAAAAAAAGACAAGAAAGACTGTGTGGTATGAAAAAGTTGAGATTGCTGGGGAACATCACCCATTCTTATGCTGCTTATTTTCCTGCATGATTTTTCTAAATCGATTTTGGATTTTTTTTTTAATATTTTTTAAAAATTTGTTTAGCAGCTTTTTAAAGGGTGGTGCTGAAGCATGAGAGCATTATGTCTGTGTAGTAAAAGGAACTTGTGTTTTGTTGGGATTTTGAAGCAAAGCCATATATGTCTAGCAAATTAACCTGGCATATACAGAACAAGCAGCTATTTGGTGACAAGGCTTGCCAATGGGAAGGTGCAAGGGAGTCATTTGGCCAGCTCTTGCCTTTTGCAGAATGAAAGTTAGTAGTCATGTGCAAATCAAGGATGTTAGAGCAGTCAGTCCTGCTACAGGTAAATGAAGAAAAACAAATGTTGTACCAAACCCAGAGTCAGCTGCTTTTGACATATGTTTACTAAAGGAAGAGTGGAGGCAGATTTAGGAAAAGTCAGAAATATAGTCACACTTATTTCACTGAAAACTGTCACAAAGATTAAAAATTGAAAACTGCTGTCATTTCTCCTCAGAAAGACAAAGCTTTAAAGAAAGGGACACTTCTACCAATCTCAAAGGACTGGTTTGAGCCAGCTGCTTAAAACACATTGAGCTTTACATACAGAGCATTAAAGTTACCACAACTGAGGAATTTTCTGAATTCTTGGCATTTTACATGGTAGCATTTTCAGGGGATGCTGTGTGTTCTCAGTGGGGTGCCTCACACAGAGGAAAATGCCCAGAAGATGGCAGAAGTAGTGCTTGCACCTATGACCAGCAGAGAAAAAGGAGAGACCATTTGGAGACAAACCATTTAAGATACCCTTCATTATGGAGGGAAAAAAACAAGCAAACAAACAAAACAAAACAAACAAACAAAAACCAAAAAAAAAAGAAAAAACAGAGTTTGGTTCAGCATATAATTAGCTAAGAGCTGAATTTTCACTAAGTAGTCACTAACTGACTGTTCTGGTAGGAAACAAGTCTCTTGATGAGGGATATCCAACAAATGGTAACTGAGCAGGAGAGAAGAGCTGAGGGATCCATTTTTGCAGAAATGAGGTTGTTTCCATTGTGGAAACAGCTAAGGAGGGAGGAGATGGGCTGCAGGAGACATGTTGAGGAAGAAGCCATCTGCAGAAGTGCACTGTGTTCCCCAGAGGACTCACGAAGGAGGAGGGAAATGAGGCATTGAATTGTGTGCAGGTGTTCTCTAGCTGAGCTGCAATCTGAGTCAAAAGCAAGATGGGTTTTTTGAAAGAGTCTACAAAGCTTGGGCACAGTTTGCTCTTATGCATTCTGTCCCTGGAGACTAAATTGTAAATTCAGACTGCGTGTGATAGAATTTCTTAGAAGAAAAAGTGTATTTAAACTTCTGGCAACCTGAAGACACAGCTTCAGTGCAGGTGGTCTCAGGCTGCTGGGCTGCAAACCTTTGTGTCATGAGAAGGAAAGAGGCAAAGACCCTATTCTGGACAGAGAATCCAAAAGGAGCAAACAAATCACAATCCATTCAAATGAGGAAAAACTAAAGGAATATGGAACTAGCCTGCTGTAACCCTAATGCAGCAGCTGAGGAAGATTTCCCCAGGAACAATGATTTTTCATCACCAAAAATCAAATGTTCCTAATGAATCTGGGACTTACCTTAGAAGTTTTGTGAAGCAATCCATAGAATCAATTACTTCCGAGTCACTTTTGGCCAACTGGGTATCTGTGATGTGTGCCAGTGGATTTTTGGACTGTGTGATGGACCATGTAGGTAATGTGAAGCCAAACATGCTCTCTGCATGACACAAGGAGAAGAGTGAATAGTGACTAATGCATACAAAAAAAAAAAAGCAAATATTCTTCAAGAACAGATTTTCTTACTTTCACACAACGTACAAAGGACTTATGCAGATATGTTATTTTAAAGTATGCTACAGCAATTTCTTATATTTCATGGAAGATTGTAAAGACCTAACAGCTGGGACATACGTTTCTTAGTCTGAAGAAATACAATAAACCCCCTTCCCCAATTCTTGATCTGTTCAATGCCACTTTAGATTAAATAAAAATAAAAGAACTTCCACACTAGGCCAGATTGAAGGTCCTTCTGGTCCCACTAACTAGGCAGAAATAGCAATATGCTTTCACTAACCTTTATATACTCCTCTGACTTTCAGTAGGAGCAGAAGAATATCTCTTCTGGATGACAGAAGTATTGTCTTTGGTTTTAATGAGAATTTTTCATTAAATGGTTTCATTTTAGAGAAAGAAAAGCAATGCTGAAGGCAAATATCTCTTTACTTGGAATTATTTTAACTTTCATTTAGCTCTGCCCCTGGGTCCACTTGGGAAGTTACCAGGAGTGAAGAGCCAGACAGACCATAAATGGTGAGATAGATATTCCAGAATTACAAGACACATGAAATAAAACATGGAACTTTCTGTTCTGATTTTCTATTAGAAGCATTCTTTTAAGTGTTTTGTGTCATGACTGTTTTCTTTTCGTGTCATGTTCTCCAGGCCATTAAGTGTCCAGTTGTACTGCTTGGAAAGTAAAGGCAATGCTCAAGAATATCTAAACTTTCCCTTCCAAAGAGGAAAATAACACAGAAGTTGCAGAAACTAAGTAGGTTTTACTTCAAGTCAGTCAAATGCTTAGAAGCAATCCCATTTACCACAGACACATTTTCACCCAAGTTTGGTAACCAGCCCCAGTGCCCATTCACAGCTGTAGGTAAACATTGCAGGCTGCTTTGAACTAATTAATTCAATGCAGACTCATTTTAGCTTTTCATTAAGAAAACCTTGGCTGGGTCAGAAATGTCTACAACACCAGGAAATGCTTCTAAACAAGGACAGGGAACCAGTGTTTTGTGTCTTGATATTAACTGCCTAGATTAAAAACAAATCATAGAACTATAAGGGGAAGGCAATCAAATGTTGCCCAGCACTCAAAGGAAACAGTGCCCAGCACTGTTGAACTTCTCTTGATACAAAAAATTTTCACCCACAGCTGATACCTGCTGTATTTACACCCCGTGGTCTAGGAATCTGGTCTGCATTCTCTTCGTTTCTTTTCTTCCTAAAATACAGTTCAGCCTCCTAAACTTCAGAGCTCTGTAATATTACACAATCAAATTATAAAATTCCAGCTTTTTTAAGCACGCAACACAAATGGTTCATCTGTCAGGGTTTGCTGTGATCTGACTTAGCATTCTATGCAAAGGTGTTTATGAGACATGCCAGTGTGCACAGTATCATACTTTAATGCATCAGCGCTTGAATTCTGTGTGCTATTGGCCATTATTTATTCACTCATGTGTCCCTCCATTTTCCCCTTTGGAGTAGTTTCCAGTCTCTCAACAAAAAGATCAAAGAAGACATTTCAAACCCAAGATCAAATAACTATGGCCCAAATTTTGTATATTTACAACACTGACCTACCTTGTCCCCAGAGTAACACTGATGCCTGCAAGAGGAGAATTTAGTGTTGGCTTTGCAATTATATTTGCCATTAGTTAAGGATTTATTTATCACTAATAATTGTTTCAAGTGAGAAAATGCTTACTATTTGGGGGAATTTAATGCTGTTGATGAAATGTTCCCCATTTACAAAGAAAATGTTGTTTAAGAAAGCATAACTGGCACTCGCTGTCTGCACATCTCAGGCCCTTCAATACAGTTCTTTGGGGTGTGATAAACTGGAGATCTTGGTTCCAGCTGAATGAAAGGTCTTAACTAGCAACTCTGGCCACCCAGCTAAGGATTTCAAACCAGGACTAACCTCCTGAGATTCAAATGTTTAGGTCTGGTCTGGAGCAAGTTGAAGTTTATTGTCTCTCTACCATGGTACCTAAGGGAGCCTGAGATGCACCCTCTGAAAGATTTCTGCTCCCAAGTTGTCACCTTTCTGCTGGGTACACAACACTGTGTTTTATCTTGGTTTTATGCTGAAGGTGGTAGAAAAGGCTGGTGACCAGAGCAATCACCCAGGGAGGGGGAGACACAAATTCCAGTCATCCTCAGGCTGGATTAATTGGGACTGATCCCGCTCTTGTCGAGGGAATACCCAAACTCCTGGGATAGCACCAGGACTGCCACAAAATCACTTCTCACTCATCTTGGTGGCTCTGTCCTCCCAGTTGTGAGGGCACATTTGAAGAATCAGAAAGCAAATGAACAAAGAGGAGCCTTTGTAGCCCACTAATGAGAGTGGAGAACACAGAGAGAAACCCAGCTTTCATGGTCTGATTCTTGAGATGTTTATATGGCTTTAAACTACAGCAAGTGAAATTCAAAATGAGATGTTGGGAACAGTCAAATATCAAGCTTTGTATCTAGAGAAAGAGATGCAGCCTCCATGGTTTCTGAAACACCAGGGACAAGGGGTCAAAATGGACAAGCTTGAGAGGAGTGAGGTCTCACTGGGGATGGCAGGAGCAGCTGAAAGAAGCAGGCAGCGACTGGCAGCTCAGATCATTCCTGTTTACACAAATTGTTACTGGAATAATTTGCTCAACTGAAAGATCTGAGAAGAAAATGGAGATTTTTAAAAATATTAAATTTCAATTATTTGAGGACTGTGAAAAATATGTCACAAGGCTTAAAGCACTCATGGTCACTGTATCAAAGAGGAGGCTGGAGGGTGACCTGACTGCAGAGATGTTCAGTACCACATTCCTTCTTCATCTTGCAGAGAAAAAAAATGAGTTGCAGCAGCTAGAAACTGAAATCAGATGTATTTAAATTAGAAATAAGGCATACGATTATAAGAACAAAGATGGTTAACCAGCAGAACACATGACCAAGGAAAATGGTATGTTCCCTCCCTCTTTGTAGCGTCACATGAAGGCTGGATGGCTTTTTTGAACATTATGTGTGGCAAAACACAAGTCCTACTGTGATCAAACGCAAACTGCTGGGTGCAAAGGAGAATGGTGGGTCCTGTGGTTTGCAGAAGGTCAGATGATGTATCAGTAGGGCTTACTGAACAGCAACTTCTTCTATGCATATATGTTGTTAAATATATAATTCCCAGTTGCCTCCTGTGAAAGCTAAGAGCACACAGCACCATGCCCTGCTGCTGTGGTCAGGCTTTCTCCACAGGAAAATCAGGGTGCACCCTGTGGTCACCCATCCCTTCCCCTGACAAGGAGGTGGGGTGCAGCCCGAGCAGATGCCAGCATCCAGCAGTGTGCAAGTTTAAACTACAAATGTCCATGATACAGTGAATTTGCAGGAGAAGATCTCAGGAGCTCCAGCCCTGTTTATTTTTGTATTTAATTATACCTCTTTGAAATAGGAAGAGGGGAAACCAAGCAGGTTTCTACACGGGGAATGAGGGGTCCTGTGGAATATTAAGTTCTGTGTTTCCTTGGTCAGATTTCATGTGGAAATGTCCTTTCTGTGGGGTGTGTCTCAGTAAGGATCTCATGATACCTGTGGGATAGTCAGAGTAGATGGGCTGACAACAGGCGCTAGCAGGGAGAATTCATGCCCAAAACAGGTAACACAGCATGCTCAAAAACAGGTAACTCCTCCCTAATCCCAGTCCTATTTCTTGGTAAAGGCTATGCTGTCCCAGACAAAATGAAGGCCATAGCTGTTGGGGTTGAGGGGCAGAAAGGGCATGCAGGCCCAAGGTTGTACCATATTGACTCTGGCAACACACACCCCATCTGCCCTGCAATCAGAAGCACAGGGACAATCCATCCTTGTAGGCACCTAAAGGACAGGTTGTCATGCAGCTAGATCCTGGAACAAGTGTTTCAAGATTATTGTACATGTTCACAGTGACATCAAAACTAGTGAATAAAAAAATAAATAAATAAACAGAAAAGGACAATCCCACATGGGTGTCTTCACAGCAAGAGCAGGACAAAGGAGCCAGCTGAGGAGATGGTTAGCCATGTCTGTCATGTATGAAATATAAGTTCTCCTTTGAGAACTCATTCATTTGAGTTCATTATCTTTGGTCCCTAAAAGCAATTAGTACATGCAGCAGTTGTTAAAATATAATACAAGTAATCCATATGGGATTCCATGCTGGCTTCTACCAGCGGTTCTGCTGCTTCTTAGCAAGCAGGAAGAAATAACTCATCATTATAATATTTACACCCCGTTTTACAATCGGTCTTAATGCAGGCTCCCAGAACCATAAAAAATCCTCAGGCTCTCAAGACAAAACTTCATATCATTGCTCTAATTTGCCTTGTTGAAAAATATAATGATGTGTCAACACACTAAAAATTGTAATGCATGCTTTGCATAAAAGAGAGCTACTTAATGTCACTATCCACAGGGTTTTATGCATAGTTTGAAGAGACAACTTTGCATCCATGTTGGCAGCTGGTAGTTAAAGTTATGTACATGCTTAGTCTCAGGGGCACATTTTCATCCCACGCTGTACTAGATTAATGCAGGTAATACAGACAAAGAGTATGATGGAAATAATCTACAGCACAAACAGTCAGTTTGCAAAGACAGGAAGGTATTTTTTTCTCCTTGCTCAGGAGAGAAACTAACACAACCGGCTGATATTATTCTCATCCTGTGCAGGTTATGCCTTGCCAGGGGACTGTGCTGTGGTGGCTGCAGTGTCACCTCCTGCCAGGAGCACACAGGGAGGATGGGAAGCTGTCAGCCAGCTGGGAGTCTCTAGGGGAACACGGCCCACTGCCCTTCAGTGCACATGCAGGGCTTTATCTCAGGCAGGGAAGGGCTATGGGCCACTTCTCCTCTGTTGCAGGTAAAAACAGCTGAAAGTAGGTCACCAAGTAAATGAGAAGGACTTATGGTATGGCTCAAGTAGCAACTACAGTACAGGCTGCCCACAGTCTCACTTGGGTCAGGCTCAAGGCAATGAGAGCACTGTGGAATCGAAAGCAGCTTCTCAGTGGGCAGAGAGGAATAGCAACCACAACATCTAAATCTTTATAGATCCTGGAATATTCAGGTTATGGTATTCTCCCGAGTGGGGCATGCAAAGAGAGTTTGATATGTCTATACCCATCTATTTGTAGTGAAACCCAACATGTAGAAACCACTTGCCAGATCTAAATATACCAGATTGACTCTTCACAGGAGAAGGAAGCCACTTTAGTGAAGTCTTGCACAGTCTCACAGGTTTCTGTGCTCTGCATTACCTGTGCCTCATAACAACTAAGAACATGGTCACTGACATCAAGATGGGACATGCCACTGACCTTACACACTGCCTGTGGGCACAGCCATAACCAGCATGGACAACTCATTGGAACCTGGCAGCCAGGAGGGCCAAGTGTGTCCTGGGGGGCATCAGGGACAGCATCACCAGCTGGGCAAGGGAGGGGATTGTCCTGCTCTGCTCTGCACTGGGGCAGCCTCATCCTGAGGGCTGGGGGCAGTTCTGGGTGCCACAATATTAAAGAGATATAAAGCTGTTAGAGGGCATCCAAAGTAGGGCCACAAGGATGGTGAAGGGCCTTGAGGGGGAGCCTTATGAGGAACAGCTGTTGGCATGTTCAGCCTGGAGAAGAGAAGATGGAGGGGAGACCTCCTTGCAGTTACAACTTCCTCATGAAGGGAAGAGAAGGGGCAGGTAGAGATCTCTTCACTTTCATGACCTGTGACAGGACCTGAGGGAATGGCCTAAAACTCTGTAAGGGAAGATGTAGATTAGACATCAGGAAAAGGTTCTCCACCCAGAGGGTGGTTGGGAACTGGAACAGGCTCCCCAGGGAAGTGGTCACTGCACCAGCCTGGCAGAGTTAAGGAGCATTTGGAGAGCAAATGGCAATAGTGTGAGATGTGTGGTCACCTGGGGTGTCCTGTGCAGGCCAGAAGTTGGACTCGGGGGATACTAATGGGTCCCATCCAACTCAGCGTATTCTATGGTTCTGTAATTCTGTGAACTCAGAGAGAGATGTTTCACACTTCCCACTCCCAGCGCTCCTGCAGGTCACAGGGGCTGACAGCCACCAAGCCCTCTCACAACAGGCTTTCTTCCAAAGCACCACCAGATGAGTCACAGCTGTAATTCTGCCTGTTCTGCCACTTCTGACTTGCACAGCTGACCTGCAGGTCTACAGACTTCCTCCCAGCCAACACTTTCCAACTCATCTTCTGAGAGGGACATATTGTTTTGGGGGGTAAATTAATCATGCTGCAACAGGATAGAAAGGACCTTTTCTCCACAGGCAAAGACAGACCTCTTCACCAACTGTCAGTTCCCAGTTAGATAAAATTTCTTGGTTCCAACATATGCTGAAATTATCATGGCTGATAGATTTCAGTTACCTATTCTCGGTTTAGTAGTGGTCTTTTTTCTTTGAAGAGTTCAACAAGTCCACTATGCTGGAGAAATTAATGTGACTCAGGTAATTCCATGCTCAGCAGCCCTTGGGTTCATAATCAGTAAAAGCAAAGCTATCCTGGAACCATTTCATTTCCTTAAGACATCTTTTGTCAGTATTATTCTCCTGCCTTTCTATCTTGTAATCAATCATTGGTCATCTGCCCTTGATGATTGGTCTGTCTGATGCCTTAGGTTTTAACTTTTATATTATTTAAATCCTGTACTGCTAGTGTAACTCTGAAGTTTCTTGTAGCTTTAAGTGCTGTTCTCTTATACTAAGACAGACATAACAAAGCCTCTCCAGCTTGCTCTGCAAGGACACCCAGACCCTCCTAGGCCCAAGAGCTGTAAACCTTCATCTTGGGGAGAGTGGGACAAGCTTGGGGAAATTCCATCACTGGCTGGGTTCTGGTTGGTGAATTTATGCTGATATCAAAGTGTGAAGAACTCATGACCTGTTGTCCATTCTGGGATCCACTGAGGCAGGACCCTCTGGAGCCCAGAGTGTACCTCTGAAGGCCTTTCAAATAAATACCTCCTTTATTCCTTTATTCCTGTCTAGTCTCTGTTTCTAGGTAGCTGTTTGAGACATCATGTCCTTGGCTCAGGTGGTGAGGCTCAATGCCTTTCCTCTGTCCCTCACACCAAAGTGGATTCAAAAGAAAAATAGGCAACCCCTCTCCTGACTGTGTTTTTTGACATGTTTCATTTACTGATTTTACTCCCACAGAAAGTCAACCAAGCCCTGTATTTGCATAAGCTCGTGTAAGTTTGACTACAGTCAAAATTGTTCTCCAATATGTGATCCATGGCTGTGCAAATTTCCTACAATATGCTACTGCCCTGCCTTGCAGGAACTGTACCTATTTCTGTGGCTAGGGTTTTTTTTTTTCCCAGTCTAATGGCTGAGACTGCTTTTTGTCCCAATGATAAACACACTGTAAATAGGAAATAGAAGCATTTGCCCTCTTGAGATTGGATAGAGAGGTCATATCAACTTGACAGATTCTAACAAATGGCCTCAGAAAAGGTGCTAGCTGGAAATTAGTTTCCATTTCTACTGACCTGGGTGAATTTCAAAGCACTAAGCTCTTCATAGCAGCCTCCATATGCTTACCCATAGTTTGAGCCATTCAGTCCCCTCTGAGTATTGATTTTTTTCATCCTGGAATATTTCTGTTCTGCACAAACATGTTATCCAGTAACTATTCTATACAAAGAGTTTTTATTCTTACTTACAAACACTGAATTTCATAATAAGTTATGGAAATACTTAAATTTCCAATTTCTTTTTCCAGAAAGAGGAACTTTGTATAATTGCAAATATCTCCCTTTACATTTTTTTCCTTATTGTCAGCTTTTTTTTCCTCCTTGCTCTTTCTAAGACAAGTGTTTCACATCTGGGCCTCAGCAAGCTTGTGGGCTATGCTAGCACAATAAAGAATATTTTTTGCCCTCAAACTGTAGCAGGCAAGAAAGAAAATATTGTCAACAGCTACAGACCCCCCAAAGAGGTTTAAGTACCACTGGGGGTAATTTTGCCTGGAGAAATTTATTGAGAAGCAAAGGCAATGCCTAAATACCATTTTATTTGTTCGTTACTCATAACATCAGCATAAACATCCCTCTTACGTGGGCCTTTTTCTCCCTTCTGAGAGATCAAGGGGGGTCTGGGAGAGGCAGGAGGGAGCACTGTGTTGCTTTACACTGTGCAACATTCAGGCACACCATGGGACCTTTCCCTCTTAGCACAGTATGTAGCAAAAAATATCACTATAATTATCATAGAGGAGTGAATAAGAGAGAGCTGCCTTAGCCAGATCTCGAAAATGTGCATCCCCCACAATGAGCTTGTGGGAATCTCACAGCACAAACAGCACTTGTCAGTCCCAGTGAGAATGAGCCATGTGGAGCCCTTTCCTGAAGAGATTTCTGGGACTGAGCAGGCAGCAGGAGTGCATTATCTAACAGGCACAGAGCTGTGCTGCCACAGCATGCCTGATGCTTATGTCCACCAAAGGCTTTACAGGTTGACATAAGAAGCAAATGGATTTGGAATGATTTCCCCTCTCTCCAAACCCAGCATGTTCAGCTATGTCCCTGAAGTTGCACACCCCACTTTTCTGTCAAATCCCATGGCACACAGCATCTCTTTCTTCCTAGAAAGGTTGCTACTATGTAGGGGGCAGAACCTAATACATCTGAACTCATTCTTCACTGCTGCTAGCAGTAACAATCATCTCCCACTGCTGCCTTTTCAGTTCTTTTCATCCTAGATGCAAAAGGAATCCAATCCTGCAAGACAGCAAAAGTGTCCCTAAAGGGTTTGAGTGCTTCATCCAACTGATCTAGACAGATATTTTTTTATATTTATTAAACAGAAAAAGCCACTTAGTGTCATTCAGCTGTGAGGATTCTCTTTGCTACTCCTTCAGATTACATGTTCAAACAAGAACTTTCTCCCATATAGCCAGATTCTTATGATTTCACCTTGCAAAAAAGTCATAATCCTTTGTTACAGTGGCTGGTCTGCTACCTTGGTAGCTATAACAATTTGCATTTTGTCCACTTATAAGAAAAAGCAACCTTCAACACACCTCAGAGAAATAAAAGGTGGCTACTCTGCTCAAGGAAGAAAAGGCACTGCTTAGACTTACTGCAGCATGCATTTGACTCTGGAAATTAAAGGCATGTTCTGGACAAAATTTGAGGGATGAATAATTTGCCAAAGATTCTTTTCAGAAAAGAGGAGGCTTTTGTTTTGTGTAAATCATCATCATCATCATCTCTCAGCATAGTAATCGTGAGACCAAGTGTGCCACAGAGGCCAGCAATGGGTAAAGTGCTGTCTTGGGGTGACTTTATGATGTTGTGTCCCCTGTCACCTGCTCTATGCCCAGACATGATTCCTGTGCCCTTCTGTGCCTTTAAAAATGGGTGTGAGAAAGAACAAAAGCCAGACAAACTTTTCAGAGCAGTTTGTGCTCCCAGGCCACTCTACTCCTCTGTGCTTCTGCAGCAGCAAGAGTGGAGGAAGCTCCCTCTCCTGCTTTCCAGCCAGCTTTCAGCTCTTTCTCCAGAGATGGAGAGTTAAACATTTTTTCCTGGGACTTTGGCTTCTTCTTCTTCTTCTTCTCTTCTGGAACTGTTTGGCAACACCAAAACATCATCTAGGAAGCCTGGAGGGGCCCAAGCTGACCCAGCTCCAAACAGGACAGAGAGAGAGAGAGAGACCACACCCAAAGAAAGGACTCTGAGAATGTACCAGGTTCTCTCCACAGCGAGAGGTTTTATTAGTTAGCATTATTCTTTTCCCGAGTGTTTGTTAAATTTTTCTCTTTCACCTTCCTCCGAGGAATATTTCTTTCCTGAACCTGGTGGGGGAGGGGTGGTTGTAACCTGCCTTCTATCAGAGGATATTTTCCTCCAAATTTGTCTCAAACTGGGACAAGTTCATACTGCAGTCTGTTAAATGCTCTTAGGGTATTTCCACACCACTGCTGCCATTCAGATCAAGAATGCACCACCCACCCCAGTTTTTCTGTGCACTATAAAGTGGATCTCAGGGTATACAAACTGGATCCTCTCAAATAAAGGTTAGCTAAAGGGCCATGCCTGTCCCTCAACACCATTGTCATCGCCAAAAGGACCAACACTGAAAGCAACACCAGTGTCCATAAATGTCCTTAGCCTGCTGAGAGGAGCATAGAATTGGGACCCACACTTACTGGAATCAAAGCATACTCCAGTAAGCACATGGAGGGATGGGACTATCCTTTGTCCTTGGCATGGCCACAGTAGGGAAATGTTTCTAAAGCTACTAGCCTGTCCAAACTACTGTGTCTGTCTTAGGAGAGACAAATCCCACCTTCTTTCTCTGTCCTTGGATTGCAAGCACAGACTGGCTCACATATAGACATCTAGAACTAGGCTGGACAATTTCTATCTTTTATGGCCAGGCACATGCAAAGACCAGAGGACAACTTGTGTTTAAGAGACATACCTACAAACTGCACGTTTCCCTGGAGAAGGCACAGGGTCTGATAGACAGGGACAACCTCAGCCACGGAGCCAGTGCAGCTGGAGATGCTCAGGGCCCCTGAGAGCCTGGGAGTCCCCACATCACAGGATAGTTAATGCCTGTAGTGGCCTCTATCCTGACTCAGGTGTTGTCTAGCATGGGGCAGGAGGCACCCTGACTGCAGGCCAACAGTAACCATGTGAGCAGGAGGATTCTGGCAGGAATGGGCTTCAAGACAATGCAGAAAAGCTCTGTTGAGTGGGAGGGGCAGATTCATTCAGCAGTCTTGAAAAGCACATCTTTCCTGGTGAATGAAAGTTAGCACTGAAGCTGTGAGCTGGGTTCTGCCTGCCTCAAGTCATTAAATGAAATCGGCTTGATTTAAAAAAACAGCAGTGTAGTGCAACAGAAACCTTGGGCTGCTGGGCAGGATGGCTCTTTGTGTTAGTTTCAGCCTCTCAGACAGACAGAGGTGCATCCCGGGAAAGCTCCCTTATTGTTCTGTATTTCTTAGGACGACATGTTTAAATAGCAGAAAATGAAGTGGGTTTCATTTAAAGAAAGCTGTGAGCATCTGCCACAAACCCTCCCAGCAATGCAGCACCACTCAGAAATGGCAAATTTACCCCTGGATGTGTGGAGCAATTTTTTCCACTTTCCAATTATTTCCCTTTCAGATGTGTTACTGCTGGTCTGTGCTCACCTGTCTCTCTGCAGATTGCACCCACAGGGTGTCTCAGGCTTCCCTCCCGAATGCAGGACCATGCTGTGACAGTCTGGAGCAGCTGGAGGGGCTGCCACCAGCCAGGCTGCCTGCACAGGGACGGGGCAGAGCATATCTGCCACCACGGAGAGCTGTGACACTGCTGAGTCTATCAAACAGTCACTTATTTTTCACCTAGTGCAATAGGCTGTCACATACTTGTCAAGGTCACTGGTGTCTCATTCCACCTGATCCTTCTCATCAGAGAGAGCTGAGGAATTCTGCTGTGATTAATAACCTTATCTATCCCCTTGGGCTTATTTTTTTCCCTCCATTTTTAATTTTATGTTCTGCTTACCAGCTGCTCTTGCTCATTAAAAAAACAAACCCTCTCTAGCTCTCATTAGCACCATATGTCTGCTGGTTATTTGAGAAATGAACGCAAAACATATTTAAAGGATTAGTCAAACCATGATAGGCAAAAAGATTGAAAGGCAAAAAGCTAAAGAGATGCCATTAGACTCTGTCTTCTTGCAGCTACACTTGCTGTCCCCAGCTAAACCCAATACAACACCCTACAACAGTCCTCCCTCCCTGCTCCACTTGTGCCTCCACAGCCACAATGAAATTTCAGCCATGTCTCTGGGTGTCGTTTAATCCCCAGCAGAGGTTTTTATCTCCTCACTCTTTCTTCAGGGAAGTTACCACTGACCCAGAACTGGCTTTCAAAAGGGAGCAGAGAACTAGTGCTCATTGGAGACAGCTGTTCCTAAAACACTTGCAGAATTTCTCAGGGTTGCTCTGAAGCATTCAGAAACCTGTGCAGCAGAAAACACAGCCGGCTGCTGCTCTCTGCTTCCCCCCTTACAACCCTCAGCATGTGCTGTCTGAAGCACTCATCTGAAATCTCCCTATCGCTCCACAGCCGAACATATTTATTTAATTTAAACTGTGAACACAGATAATCAGTTTTCTTTGGGACATAATAAGGCAAAAAGTCTAACCTATATCTCCCTCTCCAAGAGCTTCTGTCATGTAACAAATCCTATAACAATCCAGTAGTTATAAATTCAGTCTGCATCCTGATACCCTGATTGGTAAAGGAGAATATAAACAGCCCAGAATTTGGCTTGTCTTAACGCCTCTGCACTTCTTCTGAGAGTGTGACATCTCATCTGATGTGCATTACCTCCAGCAACACACGATCCCTTGGCAAAATGAACGTGTCCAGATTTCTTAGACAATCTATTACCATCAGACCCAGAAGCAGCAGAGCTGCTGAGTGACGCTTTTACAGCACCGGCATTGAAATTCATTGTTTAATGCAGGCCTGCAAACAGCTCCGCTGACAGGAATGAAAATCTATATGCTTACGTATAGATTCATAGAAAAAAATTTGTATGATGAACTCTGTGTTTCCTCTGGCACTTTAACCTGCAAAAGGAACAGCATTAACACTGAGGATCCTCTCGTTTTTTGTTTATTGTTTTTCCATGGGAAAAAAATAGCAAGAGATTGGTAGTCTGAGAAGAGTCTTCCTGCCCAGAGGATACAGGGAACAGTAATGGCTCTAACTGGATCTTCTGCAACAGAAAATATTGTTTAGAGTAATAGCAAAAACTTGCAGTTTCTCCTAAGAGGCTGAGCCTCTGCTGGAGGTGGGTTATTTTTGTTTTTCCCTAAAGCACACCTGGAAAAAACTGAAGCATATGAGTCACTAAAGAAAATGCATGAAGATGTTGAAAAGGAAGGAAAAAATCCAATTCTTCTGATCACTCACTCAGCATGCAGCACAGAGGGGTTCTTACAATCCATTACAGGAAATTCATGTAGTAGATGGATGGTAATAGTTTAGGGGACTGGACAAAAGCAGTACAGTAGAAATAGCTTGCAGTGGGTGCTACATGATTAATGCAATGTTCATACTGACCATGGGGGAAATTATAATGTCTGGGTTTAATGGTTTATAGCATCAAATCTTCCTAGGGTTCACATAAAAAATATTTAATCGCTGGCTTGATTGATGTGAGGGAAAACTCCAACTGCCATTTAATTATATTCAAAATATTTCAGACCACATATTTAATTTCTTAGATGTATGATTTTTTCTTTATTCTTCCTACTGCTTTCAGCAAGTTTCACTAACCCTGCTTCAGCCCAAGGGTGGAGACCTCTGGCTCCTGTAGCTGACAGTGGGTGCCAGACCCATGCAAACATTAGGCTGCACACAGGCTCCCCTCAGCACTGCCCCAGGGCCAGGTTTGCCTGGAGCTGGCCCAGGGGGCAAGAAGCACCCCAGGACTGTGCTGCACATTCAATCACCCACCCCTGCTCTTGACTTCCCACTTCTCCTGGGGAGCCAAACTCACCTGAACATCAGGCTCACCAGTCTGAACCCCAGCATCACCCGTGGCCCCAGCAGAGCTCTGTGGGCGCTCTGGGCTAACTATGAATTTTGCCATGGGCAGAAAACCATGTATACTTTGCCTTATTACTCCTCTTGATAAAAAGATTGTTGCTTGCAAAAGGGAAAGCAACACTATATGGTGATGGGTTTTTTTTATAAAAATAAGCGTATTTAGGGATTGGATTTTAGAGATTGTAATTTGACCTGTTTGGGGAAAACTGATAGTTTGAAGAATGTGTTGAATAACTGCAGCATCAAGAACAGTAGTCGACTTATGACTCTCACTTAGTACCAAGAGATCTGTCTGTACTCTGTTGCTCTCAAAAGTGCATATGTTGATTCCTCCATGGGCAAACTGTGATGCAAAAGAAAGTATGCTTTCAGTTTTTTGTTTCTCAAATCAGAATTTCAGGCACAGATTGTCAAGGGTATCTAAGAATGACTAACTCTATTCTGGATCACTGAGGACAGAGAGTCTGTGTTTTTGTATAGTTGAGACTCAGCATTTTATGACCAGTCTAAGTTTCTGAGCAGTTGTCAATGAAGTGCCATCCCTTCCCTTCCCTTCCCTTCCCTTCCCTTCCCTTCCCTTCCCTTCCCTTCCCTTCCCTTCCCACAGAGCTTTCAACACAACCATTTCACTCTCCCAGGAGAATAAAACCTGCACTGTGATGCATTTCCAGACACTCACGCCTTAGAGAAATTTTTCCTTTACCCATCTTTGAAAAATGAAGGGCACTTGGGATGAAATTGGCAATGAAAGGCACCGAGTGTATACCAAAGCAGTATAAATCTGATATTAGAACAAAGATTAAATACCACTATTACCATGTGTCAACAGGTTTACAGGAGTTTGTAAATTAAGCTGGTGTAGCTGTAATTATGGAAGGAACTGTTCTGCCTTTTTAAAATGCTCTTTCAAATTGACATGTACCGTATTGAAAATAATATGACTGAACACAAATATAATGCATCTTCCAGGGGTTGCTGTGCTCAGAGGTGGTTTGGGGTCTTTTTTAAAAAGCTGCCCATTTCCTAGGAGGCGAGGGTGAGGACTTAGTGTGGATTTCTGCTGGGATTCTTGCACAATTGCAAGCATCCAGGCAAGATAGCAAGAGGCTGTTTTGATTCCATTTGTAGGACACTGATGTAGAGTGGGCATTAGCATGTGAAATCATTCCCTCACAATGTAAACGAAGAGCAGAGTGTCTCTTGGTATCCATACTAATAGACCAGTTCAGCATAACACTGGCAGTTTATTTTCTGAGCTTGCTGGTCACCCAAAAATGCTTTTATTATTTTCTCTAAAAAATAGACAAAAACCATTTTTCTCCAAAGAAAGTCAGACCACTACAAAAGGGTTTGTTTATTATGGTCCTGAAAATTTTACTATTTATTTCTTATAGTCGAATTACTGCATATAGCTTATTAGGGTGAAAATTAAGGCAAGCACCAAATGAATGTCTGAATGCACAGATTTGTGGTTTTGCACAGTTAATTTAATCCCTTCCTTGGATTTGGTATTGGAGGGGAACCTGTGGCATAAAGCTGAAGCTAGTTCATTCTACTAGGGTACAGGTTAATGCTGGGCTGAAGCTGAGAATGCAAATGTAAGGTCTCAGATTCTCTTGTGTCGTTCCTGTAAATCCCTGATGACTTTCCTTGCAATGCACAGGCAAGGACGTGCCTTGTCTCTATGCAGCAGAAATCTCAGCACAGAGAGTCTCTGGGTCAGGGACAGCAGGAGATTGATTTCAGCCTGCCTCTGATTAGGCTGCCCTATTTTCTGCATCTTCCACTCAAACCACTCCTTGATATGAGCAGGTATTTGTTGTTAAAGGCTTACTTGGCACATAATGGTTAATTTTAAAGGAAAACGGCACCTTTGGCAGCAAATCGTCCTTCTGGAAAACTGACCAGTCTATCTATTGACATCTTAGTGGCCCTAATTTCATTTAATAACTAGATTTTGCATTTCTGTAGCTCCCATAGGAGCTGGGCCCAGTGCAGTGACAGGCAGTACACACAACCAGCCTTTTTGCATTTGCCTCTGCTTGATGCATGTGTCCAAACTGGGGAGTCTCAAGGCAACAACTAATGACTGCAGCAAGATGAAATGAAATCCCACTCCCTTTGCTCACTGATCCAGAGAGCTGAAGTCCTTTTGGGAGCAGTGGGTTCCCTGACCTCACCACAGATGTCACCACTACTACAGGATATACTTGTTCTCCTCCTCAAACCTGGCAATCTCTGTTCAATCCGAGTCTTCCAGAGATGTATTCTGCTGGGAATGCTGGGAGTCCTCTGGAGGTGGAGACTCTGCTCCTTCCCTGTCTGCCTGCTCTAATAGCTACTCATGTCAAGTTCATAGCAGCACTTTATTTTTTCCTACTCAAATTTTCCATCTTGAGCATCCAGCTACTGTAACTCATCACACCTTCCTCTGCCCTGAGCTTAACGAGCCATTCACACAAGATATTTTCTTCCTGTCAAGGTTTTCCAGGTCACAATTGAACAATGTTCCAGTTTCATTTCCAGCAGTCTGAATATCCCAAAACCTTTGAAGCTCCCACATTTCAGCATTTCCTCTACATATTACATCCCTTCTTTTGGTGTTTTCTGTGTTTTCAGCAGCCTTTCTATATTCTCTATAAAGCCCATGCTTTAGGATGCAGCATGCCCCTCCCCAAAAGCACCTTCAGAGATTTAAAAGGACAGCAGAGGATCATGGCTCAGATGAATACCACCCTCATAGTGAAGAATTTCTTCCTAACATCTAATCTAAACCTACCCTTTTCGCTTTAAATCCATTACTCATTGTCCTCTCACTACACGCCCTTGTAAAAAGTTCCTCAACATCTTTATCGTAAGATTTTGCTATATTTGTGCAGTGAACTCCTTTGAGCCAAATATTTAACTTAAAACAAGACAACCACAATTGTTTGCTAAGACAAACTTTGAGCTGTTAAAGGACTCATATTACTACATGCTATTACAATCCCTGGACAGGAAAATGTCTGGTAAAAAAACAGCAGCTGAGTAGCAGCGCTGTGAAACACAGACAGAGTATTACCAGAGGTTTTGGTTGCTCCACATCTTCCTCTCTGATATGGGGACCATGCCTTGATATCTGATCAATTGCAGGGATTTTCCTGCTGGCCTCGGTGTGCAGGGAAGTCTGAGCAGAGCAGATCACAGAAAATGTGAAGAGCAAAGGTGAAGAGCAGCAGCCCTATGGCAGGACAGGAGAGGAGCTGCCTCTCACGCCCTCAGAGCAGCAGTGTGGTTCAGCAGCCAGAGTTGCCTGGAGGAGCAGGAGAGGGGCTGGGGTTGTACACTCAGTGAAGACCGACAGCAGATACCGAGTGTTAATGCAGATCCCCCTTGCTATCATTTTTTGGCTGGAACGGCCAGAAGAGAAGATGGATCTTCATTTAAGGGAGAAAGAGATGAGAAGTGAAGCATGGGAAGAGCACCCTGTGTACAAACACCAGGTAAGTGACGGTGCATTTTGCAGAGCTGCACATAGAGAATAGTCTATAAAATCATCACCTATTGCTTATCAGGCCCCATCACATCCAAATCATGCATTTCCATACAGTTTGCACTCCTTCAACCTTTTTCCTCCAGCCACATCTTACATGCCTATTTCACATCAGCATCCTTCTGCAGAAGAGCTCTCTATAGATAGGTGGTGATAGCAATCTGCAGCACGTCATCCCTTATTGGAATCACCTGCTGAACATACATATAGTATAATGGTATATAATATAATATAAAATATTCAGGAGAAATTCCTGCAGCACTTCCCTAGGTATTGTTCAGCAGGATGGCTGCTTGCAGGGGTCATGCACCTTGTACATTGTCAGTGACTGTGAGAGCACATGACATGTGCTATCAGCTAAAACAAAGCAAACCACCTCAAGGCAGGTCAGGGATTTTGAAGAACACTGTCTGCACACTCTGTGTGCACACCCTCTTTCATGATCCCCCAGCCCCAGCCGGAAACACAACAGAGAGGAATCTCACTCTGGGCTGGGAAGTTAGATGTTTGCTGCTTTTCTTCTGTTGATTCAGCCAGCCAGCATTTGTACATCGACAAGGCAGCCCACAGGTCACAGCTGTGCTCTGTGGTCAGAGTCGCTGCTGACAAATGAATCAGTTCACAATGAGACAGCTGTTGCCATCGGGGATCCAATGCTCCTCTCCTCAAAATACCACTGCGTGGGGGTGAAGGCAACAGCCTGGCAGAGCCAACACATCACAGAGATGCTCCTGCAGGTAAGGCAGGTTTTCAGGTTTCTTTCTCCTCCTTCCCTGCAACAGCATGCAGAAGGAGACTTTTGCCTTTGGAGACCTTTTGTCTTTGCTGTAACTTGGTGAGTTCAGATGTATCTTATGGCCTCAGTGCCCCACACGGTGACTAATGGCTGGAATGCTGCCACACAGCCATCATCCTCATGATTCAGGGCTCTCAGAGACAGAGTAAAGAGGGTGCAGGGTGAGTGAGCACATGGATGGCATATCTCAAACTCCAGTGATGGGTAAATTATTCCTTTTCTGTGAGTGCTTAAAAGGACTGGGAATACACCAATGTGTACTTCTTTTGAAGATCTTCTGGAGGTGATTCTCAGGGTCCACAAGAGTAAAATGCTGTAGGAAAGCACTTGGTAGTCTCATGATGATTGACAGAAGGAGCTCATGGAAACTCCTCAATAGAAGTCCAGAAAAAGTATCTAGGATTTAAAGCAGCCCCAAATCAAGCTCTAACCCTAAGCTGGTCCTTGGCTCACAGGCATTCATCAAAGAGGTACTTGGTGCCAAATCAAAAGTTGGTCGTAAAAGCAATATTCACTTCAGACTGCAACATCACAGTAAATAGCCATCTAGGCTGCTGTTATTTGGCTCTAAACATCTCTTTCCCAAAATGTCAGATTTCTATGGGCCTTTGTCCTTTAATCTGAGCAAAAACTGGACTTCTTTGTGGTTGATGTTGCTACAAAGAAGGAAAGTATACATCCTTAGCACTCTGGAAGGTCTTGATACGTTAGGTGTGCCCCAGCATGTCCAGGGGCTTTAAGGAAGCTGAAAAGTGCTGCAGGCAGTGACTGGTCTGTTTTGTTGTAGGGACAGTGAACTTCCTTTCTAAGGTGGATCAAGATTTTCCCTTGTTGCTCCACTCTTTATACATCTGAAAAATATTACTAGGACTCCTCACCACATCTGGAATATCTTCTGCAGTCCTATGCCTTGGGAGACCTGGTGGCATTGCCTTACCTCAGATGGTATTAAGTGTCATCCAGATTTGGCCATTTGGATCAGCAAAAGGATGAGATCTGACTTGCAGCTTACCTGATTAATAGCTGTCTTTTAGTAGGCAGCTCTAGAACATGAAAGGGAGACACTGTCATTTGCATCTTTGTCTGCATGCCTCTGGTCTTTAGTAAAGATTTAACTACTGCTGGTGGAGTTTTGTGATGTTTTTTCCTTTCTCTCACATCCAAGGAGGTGGCATGCATTTGCAGTAATGCTAGAGATGCACCTTCTTTCTGCTGGGCTCTCTGCTCTTTCTTTAATTAGGGTACATGTCCTACATGACAGTGGCTCCTTTTATGTAATGGCCTCTAGCAGAAATTGGGAGAAGGGTTAGTAAGGATAGGTCTCAGATACACACTTTTCATCAGACATATCACAAAGCCATCAAAGTCCATGGTTGTGGCCTGCATTTGCCTGCATCCAGAGGTGATGCTGGCAGGCAGCACCATTCCTAGCTGGTGCATCCATCCCAGTAGAGCAGAGAGCCTGGCTCTCCATATCACCACCAGGTGATATCAGTGATGAAATCAGTGCTGAAATCAAGGACACAGCTTCCAGGGCTAATGGAAACAGGACACTTGTCATGTTGTTATATGAAATACACTCTAAAATTCAATTACATCATTGTACTACTGTTCTTATTACTGTATCTCATGAAGCTTAGTCCCTCAAAGGACAATTATAATGCAGACTGCATACTATAAATATCTATGCAGAAAGACCACAGGTCTCCTTGAGAATAGGAGTTTAAACTATAATTGCCTATTCAGTGCTGTTTCTCCTGAAGCTTTCATGCCATAATTTCTTCCACTGATTTGTTGGCCATCATCAAAGACATTGTCTCACTGCCCACCATTGCCTGTCCATGTTTTTCCTGTATTGATTTCTCTAGGTTATTTGAGATCAGGATGGTTTCTCTCAGTGGGAACAGACAGAACACACCTAACAATGCTACCTGCAGCCACCTTCTGATACCAGCAGCTCAGGGAGATGCACCCAGGTTAGTGTCTTCTTAGGAAAGCCCAAAGTAAAGGAGCAAAAGAGCAGCAGGAAGCTCATTGGAAATGATAAACACCACTTCAGAGGCTCACACTGCTCCCGAGTATGAATCAGGCTCAACCAGCTTAGACTCCTACCCCAATACAACCTCTGGGCTCACTTACTGAAGTCCTGCACAGGTGGTGAAGGAGCCTTTCTCCTGCTGCAATAGCTCACAAGCATCCAGTCAGTCCCACCTGTCCTCTGCCTGCTCTGGGATTACTCTTTGCCATCCCCACTTCCATGCAACAGAGGGCTTGGAGTCTTGCCTCAAGGGACAGTTTCCCTTCATCCCACCTGATGCTGTGTAGTGAGTTCAGCTTCTCCATCTGTCCCTTCATCTGGAGCTTCAACAATTTGTCTGGAACATAACCCTGGCAGAGATGTGTGGATCATCCTGTAGAGTTCCCAACCAGCTCCTAGGGTACCCTGGCCTTGCCAGAACAAACCTGGATCAACTGCCAACCTGCCTGGGACTTTCTAACATTAAGTTATCTTGAACTACAGTTAAAATTAATTGATTTAAAAAAAACGAAGTTTCAGAAAGTAATTCTTATACTTGGAGGTAAGCATGGGGACATGAAGCAATAGCTCATCTCACAGCTGCTCTTCTCCCTCCCTGCCTTCTCTGCCCCAAGGAAAGCAGGCAGGACAGCCAGTGAACCGGGGAGGGATTTTGCCCTATGGAAGCAGAGAGTCCCCAGAGCAGCTGCCATTCCTCGGCTCTCCACCAGCCAGTCCTGCTTTAGCCCAGCTGGGAAGGCACTGAGCTCACTCACGGGGATGTAATGAGAGCTGACAACTGTTCCGTGCTCCCACATGAAGTGGAGATGATGCAGAGTCTGTGAGTTTTGTGTCCAGCTCTTGATACCCACCTGGCTCCTGGCTGTGGACAAGGCCATCTGCTTTGCAGAAGGGACTGCGTACACAGAGAGCCCCCAGTGTCTGGGGGGCTGTGACCAAGCCATCAGTTGCCATTAATACCCATTGGTCACTGTCCCAGTTCAAGACGAATTCAGGGAAACATCCGAATTTGAACGTCCTCTGATAGAAGGAAGGTTAGAGCCACCCCTCCCCCACTAGGTTCAGGAAAGAAATATTTCCTCGGAGGAAAGTGGAGGGGGAAAAAAGTATTTATTTAACAAAACACACAGAAAAAAAATAATAATGTTAAATAATAAAATCTCTCTCTGTAGAGAGAAGCCTGGGCGTTCCCAGAGTCCTGTTGTGGGTGTGGTCTCTCTCCTCCTCCTCCTCGGAGCTGAGTCTTCAGCCTGGGCCCCCTCCGGGCCTCCTGGATGATGTTTTGATGTAGCTGCACAGTTCCAGAAGAAAAGAAGAAGAAGCCAAAGTCCCAAGGAAAAAAGGAAAACTCTCTGTCTCTCTCTGGAGAAAACAGAACTGAAAGCTGATGGAAAAGCAAGAAGGGTGTTTTCTCCACTCTTGCTGCTGCAGCAGAAGAACACAGAGTTGAGACAGTGACCTCGGAGTACAAACTCTTAAAAGTTTGTCTGGCTTTTTTCCATCTCTCACACCCAGTTTGAGAGGCACAGAAAGGCAAAAAAACCCATGTCTGGGCATAGAGTGGCAATAGGGGATACTAATGATAAAGTCACCCCAAGACAGTCCCCCACAGCCAGCAGCCCTGAATCAGCTCCTTGGAAGATTTTTCTCTCTCTGACTGAAACGTGGAACCTAACTCCAAGCTGAAAGAACTGCATTTTACCCTTTAAACAGAGAATAAACAAGGTTAGGTTACTGCTAAATCTCAGACCTGTTTCCATAACAGAAGACAAGGACGTTGTCACTGATGGACTATATTTTCCAGGTGTCCATATTCACTCAGATAAGTTCCACCTGAGGGCACTGCAGTTCATATATCTGTCATTCATTATAAATAATTCTAGCAGGGAAATTCAGCCCAACACCTGCTTCTGTTTAATTTTAAGCGCTGAAAGTGACAGAACTATTAATGCACCTACATTAAGCCTATGTTCAGTTGTTTAAATGAATTGCAGCCCTGTTGTATATTTAAACTTCCAAAAAGAAAGAACTTTATACAGTATTAATTAGATGAATCATTATCCAGTTTTGTCTGGATTTTATTTCAGCTTGCTCTGTTCGTATACCTGAAGACCCTGAAAGAGTAGGCAGGGTTAAACACAAATATGTAAGAAGTCATCCTCCTAGTGAATTAGTAGAATGGTTAAGGTTGGAAAAGACCTCCAAGATCATCAAGTCCAACCTTTGACTGAACACCACCATCCAACTAAACCACAGCACTAAGTACCATGTCCAGCCATTTCTTGAACACTTTGAGGGATGGTGACTCCACCACCTCCCTGGGCAGCCTCTTCCAATACCTATGTTCAACCTGGACATCCCCTGGCACAACCTGAGGCCATTTCTTCTTGTCCTGTCACTGGTTGCCTGGGAGAAAAGACCAATCCCTACCTGGCTACAACCTCCTTTCAGAGAGCAATAAGGTCCCTCCTGAGCCTCCTTTTCTCCAAGCTAAAGGAAGTCTTCAGCCATGACCTAGAAAAGTGAATGCAGTCCTAAACTGCTAAGAGAAGTGGGGTGAAATTGCACAAGAGGAAACAGATTTTAAGGAGCAATCCTTCTGCCTAGACAATCCCTGTTACATGTTGGCAGTCCCAGCTATTACGGAGAACACTTAAAATATTTAAAACATGAAGAACACTTGAAAATGCACAACTGAAAGCGAAATAGGCCTGGGGAAGAGATCATCAGCATAATTATTGTTTCTGTTCTCGTGGGTTTTGCACTCACCAGCATGCTTTGGGAGCACAATTAAGGCCTTTCCCACCTGTAGCTCACACAGTTCTGAAAGGTTTCTCTAGAGCTTTTTAAAATTGAGCTTGCAGGCAAATGAGATTCCAGAAAACATGTGAATGCTACAAGGAAATTCTGCCATGTGGGATTTAAACTTATTTCACCCCATTTGAGAAACTTGACTGGGTGACAACTGTGGCATTCTTTTTGTCAGCACAAAAAATGATTTGACTATTCACTGTGTATTTTGCAGGTCTGTGAAAGCTTTTGGGATTATGCTGGAGGAAAGATTTAGTTATGTTTCTATGGAAACTGTAACACTTATATAAAAGCCAGCTTAACAAGCAAGTGTGTGACACTGTATTTCATTCAAGGTGAGCCACCTCTGAGATAACTCATTGATAAACTTCCAGCTGGGTTTTAAAGTCCAGGAGGACAGCAGTGGATTTCTTACACCTCTAATAGGAGTCAGACTCAGCAGGTACTGCTGGATAACTACTTAGCACCGTAGCATGGGTGTTATAATCTTACATGGAAAGTTGCAGTCATTTGGTTGGACTTGGAAGGAAATTTTTCATCAGGTTGTTTATACAGTAATGATTCCTAAGTTTGTCTTTCCTACTTATTCCCTACTTTATAGATGTGTAGCTTCACTACCTCCAGCATGACCCAGACGAGAAACCCACTTATGTTTTTTCCACAAAACACTGATGTGTTCCCAGATATTTGTTTGAAAACTCCTAGAAATAGAAGTGATTTTTTTTCATTTAGGTTCTACTTTTCCTGAGATGAAAGTCTCCTTTAAAATTAGAAAAGCTTTGTCCCCTTGACACTGCTCTTCCTAGCAAGCACACAGAAGTTGCTGTCACAGTGAAGCACAAACACTGTAGCTAGCAGGAGACAGAATTTATTTTTGTCTTTTCTCCTCAGAAAATAACCTGTTCAAATCAACTTTTAAAATCTATTTTGTGTTTTCCCATTGACAGCACTTCTAGCCATGTTGTGGATTATAGAACAATAAACTAGAACTAGTAAAGGTCTTATTAGTAAGTGGCAAAAGCTGAGACAGAAAGTTGCTTTCTAAATTACTTCTGGTTATCTCACCATAAAAAGTTCACTGACAAAAAAATTGCTGGCACAAGGATTGAAGGGCATTCTAGACACAACATCAGATTAAGGAATTAATTTTTTAATCTACTTCTACTACTTGCAAAAGGGAAATTGGTTAAATTATTTTTGACTGCATGAAGAGACATTGTCCTTTAGGGTGAGAGTGGCCCTTTCTGGATTTTACTGAAGCCACTTATGTACAGTTTTGTCCATGAACTTCTAAGTCATTCAGTCAGCTGCAGAATGCTTCTCTTGGGAAAGAGGACAGAGGAAACACAAAGGGGACATCTCAGGCCTGATCAGGGCCTGATCCTGGAATGACTCAGGCAGTAAGGTGACTTCTCATACTGTCCCATTCCCTCTGAAAATGTTCATTTTCACGAATCAAGTTAATAAACTCATACACGTGTTCTTGTAGCACCCTCACTTTTGCCTTTGTAACACAGCACTAAAGAGGCCATTGATGTCCATTTTGCTGGTTTATGTTCATTAAGAAATGCACCAAACTACCACTATCCAACTGCTGCTGTTGAACTGGTTTCAAGCAATCAAAAAGAAATAGTTGCCACCCTCTGTTAGAGAGGCCCAGCTGGTAGTGGGGCCAAATGTCACCCAGCTTGGTGGCCTGCTGCAGAAGCCACCAAGTCTTAGCAGGCTGTACAGCCAGTCTGTGTTGTAAGGGATTATGAGGTGACTGATGTCTACAAGTTTTGCTCCAGTAGAATGTGGAAAGCTCAGAAAACTGGCACCAAATGTAAAAGTCTCTAAGAAAAATTCTATATTCTCTGCCCAAGAGCAATAAGTTTTCTACATATCTGGTGTTGCTGCCTTGCTGCTAATTGTGTTTATGCATTGCCAGGCAGCTCATTCGTTTCCCACAGCTTTCAGTGAGCCAGCTACTTCTTCATCCTGCCAGGACAACAGTTTCTAAAGTTACTTACTGGAGCCTGGACTGCCTTGGATAGGTTTCCTTTCTTCAGAGGTGAAGACAGAGCAGGCAGGTACAAACCACCCAGCAGACAAAAAGTAAGTGTTCAAGCACAATACCATAGATATTCACTCCGGAGGGACAAAGGCATGCCCACAGGCACAGCGCTGTGGGGGAGCATGGAAGCCAGAATTCAATCCTTCATTCATCACCTCTCCAGAGTCCTGCTGTTATTCTTTTCATGACCCATAACTTAATGTCCTCTGCTCCTCACATTCTGTAGCAACATTTCCAAATAATGATATTCAGAAGATTCTAAACCAGATGTTTTTAGTTGTTTCTTCACTGGCAGTCACACTAGTTAATTAGGGTTGGTTTTATGGGGTTGGAAAAGTTGCTAAATATGGCAGGTTGAGCATGAGCTACATGGTGCACTCATCATGTATAGTATTATCAACGATATGTAGCTAAAGCATCTTCATGTGTTTTCTCTGCATCTCAAAAACACTAACAGCTTAAGTGTCAGTGCACCTGTGATGGATGGAGTATCTATTTTCCTTGTGCAACAGAAACAAAATGGCCATAAAGGCTAGGATTTCTAAGGTCATCTTTCTGAGGCAGACTCAAAGCTTGGCTCATTGGAGCATCACTAACAGTAGGCCTGGTCTTGGTCTGATTCAGTCTTATTCAACAGAATTGGCTTTTAAAAATCACTTCGGGAAAGCTCCAGACCTGCTGCTTCTGCCAGTCTCCCTGGGAGCTGTGCCACAAATGAATGGATCAGTGGAAAACTCCTATTTGCCTTCCCCAAGACTACTCATGCTCCAGATCCAAAACTGCCTCATTATCAGTAGGTTCTTACTTGGTCCTTGGTGTTACCACTAGTCACATTAACGTTCCACAGGAACCGTGTGTTAATTCTTTGGCAACATATTCCTGACTCATAGATGTGCCAGAGACACACAGTGACTTTTTAAGTCATGCAGATGTAGCTACTCACAGATTCCAGCTACACACATTTTCAGCTACACCAGCTCCAGCACACTTTGATGATGCTTTTATACCTTCATTTCTGTTATAAGAGTGATTCCTCTACTCTGAGTGAAGTAAATGCCTGAGACCTACTTTCTAGTTTGTGTATGACCCATGTTTTCCAAGTGGACCATCAGAGGACACCCAGCTGAAAGTATTCCATCAATATTCAGATGACAAAAAAATAGCCGTACGATTTTAAGTTGCTGATAAATACATGACGAAGTATGCAAAGAGGAGATGGTATTCTGTTTTCCAAAAATTTCTTGGAACAGCTCTCATTTGGAGTGTCTATTCACACACCAATAGGAAGCTGCATGTCCCAGTTTGAGACAAATTCAGGGAAACGCTCTGAAAGGAACACCTCCTCAAAAGAAGGCAGGTTACAGCCACTCCTCCCCCACCAGGTTCAGGAAAGAAATATTTCCTCAAAGGAAAGTGAAGAAGAAACAAAACTATTTATTTAACAAACACACAAGAAAAGAATAATAATGGTAAATAATAAAATCTCTCGCTGTAGAGAGAAACCTGGAAGAATTTAGAGTCGTTCTGTGGGTGTGGTCTCTCTCCTCCTCCTCGGAGCTGGGGTTTCAGCGCAGGCCCCCTCCGGACCTCGGTGGAAAGTGTTCCCAATATGTTCTGGTACTGTTGAATAGTCCAGAAGAGAAGAAGGAAAAAGCAAAGCCCCGGGAAAACAAAGTTTAACTCTGTGTGTCTCTCCGACGAAAACCAGAGCCGAGAGCTGGCTGAGAGGCAAGGAAGGGTTCTTCCTCCCGCTCTCTGCAGCAGCAGCAGAAGCAGCAGCAGCTATCTCCCCACAGCAGACGAAAGCAGAGAGGAGTAACCAGAGTGACCTTGGAGCACAGAACTGCTTTGAAAAATTCTGGCTTTTTTTTTTTTTCTTTCTGCCTTCTCAGGTTCAGTTTAAAGGCACAGAAAGGCACAGGATTCATATCTGGGCGATACAGGATACACATCATAAAGTCACTCCAAGACACTGTGTTACACCTGGCACAACAGGAAAGGATAAAAGGTCAGTTTTGCTGGCACTATGAATAATTCTTCCCACAGCAAAACCTCAAAATTTAACTGAATCATTCATTTGCAAAGAAGAAGCAGATGTTCAGTCTTCCAGCCTGAATTACTCTCTGGAGAAGGAATGTGCAATATGAAGCTCAAGTTTTTCATTCATCTACATTTACATGTGCACACACACATGTAAGAAAACAGGCACTGCTCCTTGAACAAATCAAAAGAAATGGAATCCTTTCTTTCAAGCACTTCATCTCAGTGGCAATGGTCGTTCCAAATATTAATTCTCTTAGAAATCTTCTCTATCTGGACAACTTATGAACTACCTGACCTCTTTTCCCACACACAACTGGCTGTACACACAGCTTAGATTCACTCAGTATATCTTTCCAAAAAGCACAACTTCCTCTCATGCTAAAAAAAAAAGCACTTGGAATGTCCTGTTGTGAGATTTGCTGGTGACACTGATCATACAGTGTGATAGTATCAAATACTTGATGTTTTTTGCTTGTCCAACGTGCTCTGGTAGAAGGTGACCAGTAGTTGGCCCTCTAAGACTTCTGTGAAGTGCATGGAGCCACCTCTCCCTCAGCAAGGGGATTCCCCAGGCTTGGAAGATAATGCAGATAATCATGCCATCATGATTCCTGCTCACTTTCATCAAATTAAGCCTGTTTTGCTTAGATCAGTGCAGCTATTTTTACTTTTATGTCCTCAAATACTGCCTCACTAATTATACTGGATGTCAGTTTGCAAGCTGAAATTACTCCTGTTTCAGAGGAGAATGAAAGCTAAGCAACTAGATGTAAACTAAAATATGTCCTCTTGTGGGGCTTGAAAACAGTCATTTTGGAAGTTAATATTCAGTGTGGTCACTGCTAACTCCAGTTAACTGTGATAGAATCATAATTTAGTTTTATCTTAGTTTGGTTTCCCTGTAAAAAAAAAAAAAGGTTGCAATTTTAGAGTTGTTTGGTTTTGTTGGGTTGGTTTTTTTTTGTTTTGTGTTTGGTTTTTTGATTTTGATTTTTTTTTTGGTTGGTTGGTTAGTTGGTTTTGCAGGTTTTTTTTGTTTTGCTAATTGCTAGATCTGAGGGATTTATATGTTTATAGAGAGTTGAATATATATGATAAATAAGGATCTTTTCAGAAACTCCCAAACTGAGACGGAATCTAGAAAATGGTTCCTTGAAGCTAATAATCAGTATTTCAAACAATGACTGGACTGATTTTACAAAATAAGCATTTCTTTAATAAAGCAATTACACACTTAAAATGTCTGCAGTCAAGAGCAGGACAGAAAGCAGTTAAAGGATCATTTAGAAATACCAAATTATAAAAAAAAAAAAAAAAAACCAAACTTTAAATGTTAAGAAATAAATCCAATCCTGAGATTAAACAAATCAGAGCTATGAGGCTTTGCAGCAGAAGGTCTTACTGGAAAATTTCATATAACTTTTTTTGAAATGAAATCATTCAAATGCAGAAATCCATATGAGACTCTATTTTTTTTTTTTTTAACTATTGAAGCTTTGGTAAGTGCTTCACTGGAAGAAAGTACAGTTATTATTCGAGTGCTTTTTGAGGTAGGCGACAGTAAGAAAAATTTATGTGGCCGAAGAGCCAGAGTGGTGATGGCTGCTATGTATGTGCTAAGAAGAGGATGTGAACTGGCAGAAGGAGCCCCACCATCAGCTCTGTGCTCCTCCACGTGGCCATGGTCCTGGACACAACATCACCACAGTCCAACCCAAGCAGTCACCTGGAGAATGCCAGCACCATGCCCCTGCACACAAACATGCATAATGCATTGCTTTGAGGGAATAGCAACAGCTACACTTCCTAAAAGGTGCTTAGAGAGGCAGCAAGTGTTCTCAAATTCTTGCCAGAGAGGCTTGGTGGGTTCATAGAGCATGATAATGATCTCCAAACATTATTTTTCCCCAAATTGAGAGTACATTCTTTACATATAGCATATCAGGAATATCTTCCATCTTACCCAGCAAACTGGAGCATAAAAAATGGATGAATGACATCGAGTTTATTTTTAGTTTGGATTCTCCCCCATTCTATTTAAAGCATGCAGCCCAGGGGCAACAAACAAAATCCAAGTCCCAGGAAAATGTTTTGCACTAGCAGCCAGGTGAGCCAGCAGAGCACACTGCAAAACAGCAGCAAAGGAGACTGGGGGAGCTACAACCCACCCAGGTGACACAGTGAATGCACACTATAAACACACTTTCTAGCCATGTTTCCTAAGGCAGGGGCTCAGGCAGAAGCTAACAGATTGCTTGCAAAAAGCATGTACAAACCTTGAGGCAAGCCAAGCTAGGAGTGGGCAATGACAGCAAACCTTTGACATTTCTTATAAGGCCATCCAAAATTCTATTTCACCCCTTTTGTATCAATTGGTGATATATTATTTCAAATGAGGGAAAAATGGTTAGAGAAAATTTCAAATGAGGGAAAAATGGTTAGAGAAAATTTCAAAGAAACTTGACAGTAAGAGAAAAAGGAAGCTGGGAAATCTGTCAGCTCTGAGCGATTGCTAGAGACTGGGCATTTTCACAGCTACATAGCAGCAGCACCTGATGCAGTGATTCAGCTATGCTAACGTACCAGTGGCTGTAAAAGACATCATCATCTAAGGCATTGGCCAGAACAGCAGGAGTCAAGCAGTCAAAACATCACAGGTGTGTCCTGATACAAAGCTAGAGCAAAGCTTCACTGATGCTTCACTTGCTGTGGGATATGGGAGGTGTGGGCAGTGATGAAGGCGGAGCAAGTGCTCATTTGCAGCAGAAGAACTTCACGTTGTTGAGTGCTGTGTCGTCCTGAAGGCCCTGTGGGGGCTCTACCTTGGTCTGGAGACCACATATCTTGCAGCTGTTGGTCCACGGGCCAAAGCTGCCCCACGACAATCCATCACCTACCAGCACAGCTTCATCTGAGCATCTGAACTGAATGTTGTTGGCTGCCGTGTCATCGCCTCCTCCTTGGGACTTCTCTGTTCTCAGGGAAAAGGAGATCAGGTAGCCTCCAGGACAAACTTGGAAGCCAGTCCAGGAACCCCACCTGACAAAAAGCAGAGGAAAGAATTTTTGGGCTCTGTGAGCTCCTGGGAAGTGCTCCTTTGCCTTGTCATGGTGCGCTGAAGCTTAATACTTCCTTGCCCACAGCCATGACACAGCATCCTGCTGCAGTCTGGGAGCCCTTACTTTGTCCTTTTTTTTTCATTGCCTTCCAAAGGTGTACTTTGTTCTTCATTGCTATCTCATCAGAAAAACACCAGGAAGTCTGACATGGAATAGTTCTGGTTCTGGTGGAAACTCCAAGGGCAGCCTGATCACATTTATAGGGCATCCCTGACGTGTGTGACAGGTAGACACCAGGCAGCAGGGAGAGCAGCCACTCTGCCTTCCAGAGGTGCAATACTGTTCCCTGCAGAAGGGCCAGGGCTTTGACCCAGCAATTTCTAAATGTATGGCTAGGAACCCCTTTTCCCATATTTGCCCCATATGTTGCAGATGTCCAAAGACTCTAACCCTGGGACCATACTTCAGGTGTTCACAGTGCTCAAAAGAAATTTAAAGAGGAAATAAAAAGTAGTAAACTGAGGTAGCCATGTTTAATAACCCTCAGAATTAACAAACACAACCCTTAACCTCTTGTTTTAATTCACTATAGTACAGCACAATGTTTACAAGTAAGAGAGAAGAGACCCTTGAAAATGGTGACACCCATGGATGTTTTGTGAGCTGGTGCATGACAAAGAGGAGAGAAACCACAGGACCACTTACTCCCCCACCGAGGACTCAATGGTTATTGAGTCATCCTGGCAATGCAGGCGTATGCCATTCAGAGCAGTGTCATCTCTTCCAAATTGGTCGGGCTCCACCTGCAGTGGAAGTCACACAGGGACAAAGGTAAAGGCAAGGGGAAAAATACCCAGGAAAAGTCCTTTACATGCCTGTCGTAAACAGTCCCAACTCCTTTCTGTAATGGGAAAGAGAAAATGTCTTGGGAAGCACATGAGAAAAGATGGCTGTCATTGGGATGCTACCTAACCCTTGTAACATGTTCCTTGTGTTTTCTAACTATGTCTGACCCAACAGGTAAGGCAGAGGCTCAGAGTCTCAGGAGAGACACTGGTGGTGGATGCCTCTCTCCCCAAATCCAGATTTTTGCACCCACATGACTTCTCCCAGCAACATCAGCCACATGCAGACTTTTCTGGTGTGGCTACAGTGGCAATATTTGCCAGAAGACTCATAGTTTTATGTACAGAGCATCATACTCAAGAAGAAGAAAATCCTGCAGAAAGTCCTTGGAGACAGGAGGTGGTAAGGAATGGAGAGAATTTTACCTTCAGCGCAAATCCATTGGCATAGCCATGATGGCAAAACTGCCGGCTGCCCCACTTGCCCCAGTGGCCCCCCGCTGGGCACAGTGAGGACAGAGGTGTACTCACGCACCCCCATGCCTGGGGGGCAGAGGAGGAGCAGGATGAGTGTAGCTGGCATGAGGAACTTCATCTCTGCGTCTGCTGAAGGAGAGCTGATGTACAGACTGGGGAATTTATAGCCTTCCAAGGCTGCTTGCCTTTCCCTACCAGCCCATTGACAAACACCATTGGAACAATAGTTTCCACCCAGGCACAGCACTTGCTGACCTGCTCACAGTGCCCATGAGGAGATCCCGTGGGAGTTGAACAGCCGACACGCAGCAGATGCTGTGGCCACAGGTGTATCCACCATCGCTGAAGAGCGGTGGGAATGCCTACCTGCTCCTTGCTGTGCTCGTGGTAGGAGCTTAATATCCATTTCTGCTTCTGGCTACGCAGATGTTTGGCCATGGGAACGTTTGCTTTCTGAGAGTATCTGCCATAATAATTTTACCTATTACTATTTAGCAAGGCAGGTCAAACTAGATGAAGAAACACAAGGGCCCTGATCTGAAACAAAGAATAAGCAAACTCAAGCCTTGTGTTTCCTAATGCCTTCTGTTGAATAGGATTCCCAGGAAGTTAAACAAATGAGTAGGTAATTTATGGTTTTAATGTCCTTTTTTCAACAGCCACTTTTATCTCAATAAAAAACTGTGTGCTTTGCTTTTGCATCAAGCTTAACCAAAGTCAGATATGCTGGGATGCCCACAGTGATTCTCGGTGCTAAATTCCATTGGAGACAAGGTGAAAGGCAGGGTTTCCAGAAAGGTGATTCTGAGCCTGAGAGCAAAGTCTTTGAGGATATCACAATGCAGAGAGAGGTGAATTTGAAACCCTAGAGCTGAGATTCTCTTAACACAGAGTTAACCAATGCTTTGGAGGGCCCTTGGTTGGTCTTGCAGGATCTGTCAGAAGCATTCTCTCAGTTCAACAGGCAAAGAGGAGAGAATATATTTTAGAGACGTATCTTGATCCTCAGGATGTAGCAAGATGAGATGCCAAACCTTGAACTAACAGAAGACAAAGAATTTCCCTCTTCTAGATTTCTCTTCCAATCTCTGTTCTGCTCCCGCTGTTCCTGACCCATTAAAAGGTGATACTGCTTTTCCCACTCTTGACTCTATAGTCCCCTTACACTTGTCAGTGGTCTGTACAGTTGGAAATATATGCAAATTAAGGCGAGGGGAAGTTGGATGATCCTTTTCGTGAAAGGCACCAAAAGAACACAGCACGTGAAGGAAGCACAGCCTGTTTTCCTTTTTAAACCAGAACTTTTATTTTACTTCTCCAAAGGGACATCAAAATCCAGAGGAGACATTTTCTCCCACAAGGATGGTGCAATCACATCTGGCAAACCAGGTGTGTTTGTTCAGGCAGGGTCACACAGTGGCAGCTGAGGACACTCAGACCTGCCCTTGGCAGCACATTAATGGAAAAGAGCAGACAGAGTCAGAAAGAAAAGGCTGGGATCTGGTTAAGGCTACAAAAGGAGCAGGATTCCTCCATTCATTTCTCCTTTGCTGGCTCAAAGCCATCACACTCAGCCACTTCACTTCTGGCAGCAGTGATGCAGGTCCACAGCCTGGCAGGACCCATCTTCCCCCTCACACTCTGCTCAAATCATAAGATTCCTGCCTTTTCCCATCCCTAGAGAAGAATCCTAGGGCACAGTGAGCCCCCAGTGTGCAGGGGAGTGGGGCGAGGCAGGAGATGAGGCCATCCTCGGGGATTTGGCCACGACAAACGACTCCTGTGCACATTTCACAGGTCTGGGAGAAAACTCAAGCCCAAGAGGAGAACTGTTAGACAGCTATTATTCCAGGGCTTGAGAAGTATCGTTTCCCATTTATAACCAAGCAGCTGGTAACCTGGGCTGCCAAATGTGAGATGCCTTGGACTCCATTTCACAGCACATGGCTCAGATAGCACTTAATACCTGCAGAGCAGATGTTGATTTCTGCTACCATGTAACAGTGCCAATTTTGCTTGGATGCCTCAACAAGTTTCCAAAGATCAGCTTACACAGACTATCAAAATCAAAACAAGTCCATGATGGTGAGATCCGGATCTCTTGCTAACACACCTACCTTGCTTTCTTGCTCCCTCTCCTGTATTTTAATATCCTTGAAAATGTCAGAACAGTTTTAAAGAAAATTGGAAAACTGATGAATTTGATTAATGAAACATGACTACATTAAAATTATGATGATACAGGGTATTTCATCCTTTCATTATTCATTCAGTTTAATACAATTATTTTTGCAGGCAGAGGAGCATAAAAATCTTGCCACTACTTTTCAGCTTTTATAAAAGCGTCTGGTTTTTTAATAAACAGCTTAATAGGATATTAATCAGTATATTGATTTTATAAAATTATTATTATGATGCTATGACATATTTTAAACCTATATGGAACATGGAAAACAAATTTATGTTTATAACACTCAAAAGCATATACCATACAAAATTTGCTTATTTTATTATGTTATTTAAAAAATTATGTATTAACTATTCTCGAAAATTCATTGATTTCTGATATTTACCCCTAAAAATACCACACACTTAGGAATACAAACTTTGCTTGGCAGTGTTGTGTTGTCTTTCTCATATTCTCAGATTCTAATATTCAAGTAAATCTTCTGCTGCCTAAAGCATGGAGATCATTTGAGGCATTGGACTCTATTGAGTGAGCTGTAGGAAGGGTTGAAGGCAGCAAGTGCCCAGGAAATCCAAACAGGAGTGGAAGTAAACAGCATTCACCAAAGAGAAGTCAATAAATACAGAGGAATGGTTTTGACTGAATGACTCTGTGGTTCTGCATACTCTAGGCCATTTTACACTCCTCCCACACCCTTGCCAAGGTACTGGTTGCCACCCATCAGCTCTCAGTAGCTGCATTCCTCAGCAGCTCTGATGTCAAACTGACCATTACAGTTGGGTACAAATCATTTGTAAATCACACGGCCTGGCTCTGCCAAACTTTCCTCACCTGCAGCTTGGGATGTAGATGAGACTCCACAGCTAACTGCATTGTGCAAAAGAGCATGCTATCCCATGGAAGTGGTACATCAGCAAGCCCAGAAATTACACCCAGTGCCAAAGAAATGTGAAAAGGCAGTAAGGAGTCTATTCTATTCTGTGAAAATATGAATAAGCAAAGGGTTGCATTATTTAGGAAGAAGAGGTGAGATTCTGAATGAACCCAGATATCTACAGTGCAGATGTCTCCATCTGAAATAATCACAGTGGGCTCCCTTTATAGCTGCTGAGGGAGACAACATGATGACAATAGAGAGGAACAGATACCTTCACATGAACCTGTCCCTAAAATCATCTATTCATCTCTACTGCCTACAGGGAGGCATGATCCCCATCTGGACTAGTCTGAGTCTGGACTCAGACTCTGTTTAAGCTTTTGCAGACTAAAAACAATAGTGCTGAATGAGAATCAGTTTTCAGTAATATGGGCAAATGTTTAAGAGAAAATGAGTTAACAAATTATGTGCTATCTGGTCCTCATTTTCTCATTTGCTAAATTGACTCAGATTAATAGAAAATTGAATAGCGGGAAAAATATATGTGAGAAACATCAGAAATGAGACAAGAGCCAGGATTTTCTAGATGCATGAGTAGGTAGAGGTTTAAAGCAAATAACATAAGTATAGCAATTTCTCAGATATAAGGGGAGATCATTTTGTATTTGTGATGTAAAGAACACCTACATGGGATGTAAAGAAGACCTACAGGTAGAGGTGATGCTCCCCTTGTTGAGAAGTTATTTTCAGGTGGTTTTCCACCTGCCCACAGCCCCTGGCTTTCATATAAAATTTTACCTTGAAAATTTAGACATTTTAGTTATCTTATCTACTAGGCTGAGCATACATTATTGTTTTTAACATAGCAATTACAATATTTACAATTCCTCACATTTTTTATTCCTATATAATTAATAGAACTAATTTCCTTCATCTATGAATTATGTATGTCTTCTTTCTATTGCCTTATTCTTTATTTTCTCATTGCAATTTTTGTTTACAATTACTAATAACATTTCAACAAATTCTTTTGAAAGCCTAATTTCCCTGGCATGGAATCTCTCCATTTCTTTCAGTTTCCAATTCCTGTCCAGGACTCAGTATGCCAAAACTACTTTTATTTTAATTTTTTGCAGACAGTGCCAGAGAAGAGTGCTGCACTTTTGTTTAAGCACCCTAGAACAATTCCTATCATTTTCACAGTGGTATGATACTGCTGTCTCATATTCAGGTTGTGACTTGCTACACTGACAGAGGATTCCTGCCCTTTTCCTTCCTACTAAATGAATTTCAGCATTACCTGCCCACACAAGAGCAAAAAACACATGAAAGGTCCACTTGACATTGAAATCTCATTGTGATTTCCACTTGCATACCATGGCCAGCAAGCAGATCAGATATCCTTAAGAAACCTGCTGAGCAGAAAGAAAGCAGAGACCATGGCCAGTACCAAAGACATTGCTTTGCTTATGTCTCATGGTTTTTACATCTTTTGCACTGAGACATTCACTTCTTTTCCTCACAGCTGTGTTTATGGGCCAGACTTAGCAGGTAAGGAGGTTCTCACATAAGGACCAGAAAAGAGTAGGTAAAAAAGTAGGATTGTACGATGGCAGCCGAGGTGCTGTCTGGCTGCAGTCCAGGTGTGCTGGAAAGAGGTGAAGGGAAGCTGTGAAGAGAACCCCTGGGACCTGCAGATAAAGCCAGAGCAGACAACTCAGTCCATTCCTGCCCAGGGTACAGGACACCACTGGGCAAGAACAGAAACCAAGGCATTGCCTCATTTGGTGCTGATACTTGACTCTTTTCTGAAGGTCTAAACCTGCATGTGCTGCTTTCTAGACCTCTCATCATTTTTGCTGATCTCTTCTGGACTGTACCCTGTTGGTCAAATGCTGTTTTGAACAGCATTTCAACAGAGATCTTATCCTTGCAGCACAATAGTTGAAAGATGGAAGTTTTCTAGTTAATTTAGTTAAAAAACCCATCATTTTAGCAAGGGTGGTACTTGCACCGCTCTTCCTGTAGAACTGGTGCCTCACCAGTCACTCTCAACTCTCTTTGAAAGTGACTACTCTCATGTTAGTGCAATACTTTGCACCTGTGCTTATTTTGAATTCTATCCCCAGTCCTCTAGTGTCTTTGTCTCCCAGGGTGATGACATCTATAAATTTAATAAGCAAGCTCTCTATTCTACTGTGCAATAAAATAAATAAAAATATCGAGTAATTTCAGACCTAGAATAGTTCTCCCGTGGGACATGGCTCTATATGTGTTTTTACAGTTGTATCAGGCTTTCAACATTTTTTATTATTCATTCCAGTTGCTAATTAACAAAATAACCTACAATGAAATGGAAAGACAGACGCTCCTGTAGTGCAGATTTACTGACAGACAGAGACTAAATGCCAATTTACACCCACTGCAAATTTTCAACTAAAGATCACTTTGCATATGAAAACTCTAGCAACTTCTTCTGAAAATTCACTGGGGAAAGTTCTCAGGAAACCTACCCTTAACCACAGCCACAAGGCTGTTCCACCCCCTTGAAACTGAGTATTGTGATGTATCCAAAGTGATCCATCTCCCTGCTCTGTCAGGGCTGCACTGCTCTGGTTCTATATTTTGCATACACAGTGGTGCACACCTGGGCTTTCTGCCCCAGCAAACCAGGTGGCCCCATTCGTGGGGGCAGACTGCCCTGAATTACAGCATCATCTGCCTTGGGATCAGATTGATCAGCACCACGGGGCAAGCCAGGCCCCACCACGTGGCTCTGGAAAGCTGTCTGGTGCTGACAGCAATGCCAGCAGGGCTACTCCAGTCCCGGAGTCCCCCAGAGACTCCCACAGCTTCCTGCAGAGAGCTGGGACCTCTCAGCTGCTCTTGTCACTGATGTCACTTTCCCCAAGCGCCTGCTGGCAAATCTTGACCATCCTCCTCAGTTCCCTACCTTCCTCTTTAATTGCCCCGTGGAAAACAGCAGCTTATGCCGTGACTGGACTTTGGCAACACCTGTGGTGGCAGGGTGGCTCTGTGTGCTAGCTCAAGAATGCCAACACAAAAAACCAGACTGAGCTCTACTGAGAGTTGGGGGAGGGAGGGAGAAAGGAGGAAAATAAAGAAAGAAACTGTGCAAAAAGCTCTGAAAATAAAATTAAATATTTGTAGATTATTTTGATAAGTATCAGTTCATTCAAAATTCCCTTTATTTTTTAAACAAAGAACTTTAACAGATCCTGAGCACAGGTGAAGAGAAGGATGAAAAGAAAGAAGAGGGCATGTCTTTCTTTGACATCAAAAGGTCTAAAAATGTTTAATTTATATAAACACCCTCTTTCTTATATCAAAAATTTTTATCTCCTAAGGTAATTCAGGTGTTGGTTGAAAATACTTCAGCCATCACTCTGAGCTGCACTCTCATAAAAAGAGCAGATTACACCTTGATCTACGCCCAGAGCCAGGCAATGCAATGGTCTAGACATGCCTCCTGTTTTGACAAAAAGTCTTGAGGCCATTACCCATGGAAGAGAGTCCATAGTCTTCCAGGAAATCCATATGTGCAATTGAAATCCCCTTCCAGTCCAGAGCAATGATGATCATTGGGAACTACCACATGCAATTACTGCTGGCCACTGCAGTCTGAACATTTGCACTTTGAGAAAAGACTCAAGCAAGAGTCTTTTCTTTCCCTCAAGATCTCTTCACAGATAGTTGTGCTGAGCCAGGGAATTTACTGTGAAACGGATGCTGTTGTCTATAGTTAGCCACCCACCTCTGGAATTCATTCTGCAAAGCATTTAAGCACAGCATTAATCTTCTGGACTTCTGGACTCCTAAAGTTCACCAAGTGCTAAAGGGCTTTGCTGTACTTCAGCTTGCAGCACCTGAAAATCTCAGATCTCTGATTAGCAGCCTTCAAATCTAGGTCCCAAAGCCCTCACCAGTGACCACTGAACTGATGACTTGGGAGGCAGCTCTGGTCCTGCCACAGCTTCAGCAACTTTGCTGATGGGTTGCTCTGGGGTCTCTGTCAGGAACAGATGACTATGAGGGAAACACTAATTATGCACAGATTAACCCAAGATATCTTGTAACTAGGACTAGTTTGGAATGGAAAGATGAAGTCCTGCCGAGTTATGAACAGGTATTTTTGCTGTGGTTTTAAACCTGATGTGTGCTTAACTTCAACTCCTGCAAATGCACTGATCCAGACCTACATCCCTCACCTCACCTTCATCATAGCTGTCAAGAGCAAGAACTGGTCACCACCTACAAACAATGGTAGCTGTTTGGGGCATGATCCATTTATTATTTACACTCTGTTAAAACCCTGATCTAGAAAGGTCCTGTCTACTTGGTGAGTTTCCATAGTGCTCTTCACTGAGGTATCCAAGGACTTCACAAACATTAGTTTCTCTTCTGAAACAAGGGAGTGACATTTCTCCATGCAATAGTCCAGGGCACCAGGGTGCACTGACTAAAGACAGAAGCACCCATTCATTCTGAGTGCCAGATTTCTTTCACTATATTCCAAAGTTTTGAGTATTACATAGGATATAATAATTCCAGGCAATGCTACAACTGCTTGTAGAAAGCGCCATTCTGAAGCTGAGACCATAGTGCCTCACTGCAAACAACCCAGACAACAACCAATGATTAGGAATTCATTTATGAATGAGTGAAATAATCCACCTTGAACTACCAAGGGAGTCATGACAGATGCCCAAGGCAGCATTCACAGTCAGGACTCAGGTTTCAGTCCCCAGGCCATGTCTTGCCACCCAGTCATCCCCAACTGGCCACATCTAGCCCCTGACTCCCTGCACCTGATCCTGGTGCTGAGATCCACTCCCCTTTGCAACATTTTCTTCTTTCTTCTTTGTCCCTTTCCCAAAGACTTGGAAAGGAAAAGAGGAACAATTATCCTAGAATCACTAAAATTGTAGCACTAAATGGGGAATGTGTGCCATATCCCACTAGTTCATGCTGTCATGGGTGATGTTGAGAGTTGCAAGGAGCAGGAGAGTCCTGAGGAGGTAGAAAGAGTGTTGGAGAGACAGACAGAGGAGGCAGATGTCTCTGTCCTGTCACCAAGGTATTGAACACAGACAAGGCAAGGAGAGGCCAGAACAGCCACAGGTAGAAGGCAAAGGAGACATTGTCAGCCCAGAGGAGGGTGTCATCCACATGCTTGCAGTGTGCTGTAGGACACAGGAGCCTCTCCCACCTCTTCCCCCAGCCTTGTGAATTCATGGAAGCCCACCTGGAGAAGGCAATATTGGTTGGGACAGTGGGACCAAAGTGTTTGCTGGTAAGAGGAAGCTTCTCTTCCAGTGGCTTACTGTATCTCCCCCACCTCCTTACGTGGGGTGCTTGCTTGCAGCCAACTGCTGGGAAGGGAGAATTGCTGTGGAAGAGAAGTTGGACATGAGGCAATCCTGCATCCTAGAAAAGGCAATGCTTTTCCCTCATCCCAGCCCCTATCTCCTGTTTCAGACCATGTATGCCTATTTTTTCCACACTCCCCATGTCTGATTTCTGGCCCCTCAGTGTTTTCTTTGGGAAGTTCTGAACCTATAAACTCTATGTACAGCACAGGTGAATTTCAGGGACAGAGAAGGCTGTGTCTCTCCTTTCTGTCCAGCACCAAGACAGGTGAAGGTGTGCATCACCCCCAGATGCTATTGCAGCAATACTCCTCCTCTGCTCAGAGATGAAGTTTACCTAGCAGGGATGGAGTAAACAGTCCCTTGCAATTAATGCAATTGCTGCCAAGGCCCATCTGCATAGGTGAAAAATGAAAGTTTTTTGGTTGTGTTTAATGTTCGCGCTAATTAGGGATGACAAAGTGATGTGGAGAGGGAATTCATATGATGCATACATTGTCAGATGTCACATTGTTCCAAAAACACCTGTTGCTGAAATGTTGACTTTTTGCAACAGCATGAAAGTCTCCTAAGAAAGACCTGAACCTGAAGTTGAACAGAACTTGAAGTACACAGCACAAGAAGTTTCACCACAAGCCTTTCTGATGTGGCAAATCTACAACGCATGGAAAATCATTGGAAAGGAGCCCAGTCAGGACAGCTGTTATTCCTCCCCTCCACAGTTTCCTCTGAATCCTCTACTGCTTCTGAAAGACTCAAATGATAATTTCTTTTATTTTTTCAGAAGCCACTTACCCACAGCCCTACCCACTATAACTTGCTCTGAACCCATGATGGTTGGTATCGCTCTCCTCCTAGCTGAAGCCAGTGGGCACAAGCTTCCTGATCCCTTCCTCTCCAGAGTTACCTCGGAGCAGAGGTACGCCCCACACTCTTGGGAGCTGACAGTCTCTGAATAGACTTGAAATTTCTGTGGTGGTATCCATGGAAGTCACCTATCCTGAGAACATCTCGCAGAGAGGACAGGTGATGAAATGACAGCTCATCTTTATACATGTTTGTAAATTTATATGCATGTATTAGAAAAGGGTTAAACTCTTCAGCAAGTTTAATACTGTTTAGTCCCCACCAAAGCCTGCCACTGCAGTTGATCTGTACAGGGTCTTGCCCATAGCTTGTCTCCTACAGGAAGCCCACCTAACTCCATCTCTTTGCTGCCACATGCAGGTTTTCAGACAACCCCCAAAGCTTCTTCTCTTGGAAGACTCATCATGACCATGCTGGGCTCTGCTTTGTTATCTCACTGCCCTAAAGAGTCTTCCTATATATAGTTTCCAGTCATGCTGGTTTTGGCATGTCCATGAAATCCTGGCGCTGTTTCCCCAGTGTTCCCATCTCTTCCCCCAGTGTTCATCCCTCATAGCACACGAGACAGGGGAGAGACCCTCACGTTGAACACAAGGGCTGAGGGAATACCAGAGTGCTTGCAGGGTGGTCCCTGCCACCTTGAGGAAGGACCTCAGGAACAGCAGTGGGAGAGAAGAAAGCAGACAGCTTCTTTTTATTCTTGTTATGGCATCACCTGCAGGTCAAAGCCCTTTCTCAGAGGTTCTCTTTACTCCTTCAGGTCGGTGTGGGCTGCATCCAAACAGTGGGTCTGGGTGTCCCTGTGTCACCCACCCTGCCTGAGCAAACACACCTGGCCCTTCAGCGGCTCTCTTGGGTTCTTGCTTGGTTTCTTATTTCAGGGAAAAAAATGGAAGTGCCTTGATGAAAAATTCCCCCTTTCTCAGATGTTTGCTATGCTATGGTCCCTTTTCTTTTGCACTCAGATAAAACTGTGTACTAGGTCCTTTTGGAGTGAGCCTTTGTATCCCAGTCCTGCTGCCTTTGGTCCCTTCAAAAAATTTTTTTCTTACACCACTTTGCTGAGCCCATCTTGTCCTTGGTATTAAATTAATTACATAAAAATACTAAATCACACTAATAACTGATTACTCAGGACATACTAGTTCTTGAGTTTCCAGTGTACCTGTTAGAGTGTTTAATTTTCTAAGCAATTTACAAAGGAGCTATAACCCCTCAAGCAATGCACACTGTGGCATCAGTAGAATTTAAATTTGCAAAATTCATGACACAAACCTCCATCATCTGAGTGGGGATCACTACTGCAGGAGAAGTAAGCTGCCATTTTAGTATAAATTTTTTTCTGCATGTCTCCCTCAAGCCATAGCCTTATCAGTGTTCCACAAAACTTTCCATAAAACCTTTTGCATTGAGTCAGGCACTGCAACCACAAATGGAAAATTTCTGCACAAACAGATATAGACTGCAAAAGCTACAAACTACTGAAGTCAGTCTTAGAGAGGCAACAGGAGGAAGTCTCAACAGGCATTGCTAGCCAGGCTGTACACAGCAATAATGCATATAACTCCTTCTAGAAGAAAATGCCAGCATCATGCTGAGTCCAGATATCTTGCAGCTCCTTTTACAAATTGAAACTTCAGATGGAACCCTAGAAGAGATTTTTTTTTTTAAATAATATGTTCAATGTGACACCTAACAGGCTTTATTTAGCATGCACACAAAGACTTGGGCTGTGCATGCAACATGCACAGAAAACATGAGAAAAGTAAGAAAGAGAAATACGCTTTACAAATAAATAAATAAAGCCACTTGCTCTTAATGTACCTTTCAGCAGCACCATTCTTCTCTCCCATGGCAGAGTTAAGGTGAGATTAGGTTTAGGGCTAAGGTCCTAGGGTCCTCAGGGGTGGAGGTGCCCCTGAATCTTGCTTGGTGGAAGAGTTTGAGAGATAAAACACCATGGCCTAGATAACAGATGCCTGGAGAGAAGGTGGAATTATGGTCTGTGAAGGTCTGAACTTGTTCAGAGTGGTGAATAATTATAAGCAATATAAGAATGGAAAGTTTGAAACTAAGAAAATATTTGCCCTCAACAAGCTTTAAGTGTCAGGCAAAGCTAAAAATTCAGCCATTGCATGTTCTCTAGCAAAGTTAAATGTTCTTCTGTGCTGGCAGAAGGTAGACACAATATTAACAGGGAAACCATGCTATCACAAGGACTTCTTATTTCCTCCAAGGGAGAAAAATGCAGCTGTACACTGCTTGCAGGGAAACTGTGCTTGCCTTCCCTCTAAGAGCAGCCTGTGTGCAATACTCTGGGTTTCGCAACCACGGAAGCATTCCTTGGCAGGAGGTTTTGTTCACCAAGCACTTAACTCTCTGTTCATTTGGGGTTACCCTGAGTTTCAGCCCTGTCCTCAGAACTGCTGGAAGCCCCTCACAGGGCTCCCCATCAGGACTGCCAGGCAGGGGAGTGAGCAGAGGGAAGCTGCTAATGCACAAGGCTGCTCTCGAGCTGCCCACCCTCCCACAGCCTGGTGCCAGTGACAGCCAGGATGGGTCACTGAAGGCCAGCTCAGCTCCGTGCCAAGGAGCAATGGTTCTGCTACCACCAGGGCAGAGCTCAAACACAGGTACTCGCCAGGTCATGCACCCAGGGTCTTGGTCTCCTTTCCTCCTCCTGCTTCCAGGGAGCAGGAGCAGAAAGCACATTTTTGTCATCTCTATACCTAATCAGGAGACTCTTGGGCAGCCAGGGGAAATCTCTGCTATCACTTTAGTGGAAGCATTGGACTTGCATTACAGGTATAAAGCTTTTTTTGCTGCCAGTAGTGTTTTATGCCAGCTACCCACAGCAGTAATTCCCTCTGAAAATCCTCCTTGATCCCAAAACATGATTTTCCACTGCACCACCACCCGCAGTGACTACAGCATTTCACAGTTCCTAGGCTGCATGCCAAAAACTATCTCATATCTAGATTTTCCTCAGAATGTCCAGTTTTTCAGTAATTTTATGTACCTGGATTATGGATTTCTTCCTTTTCTTGAAAACTTATGGACATTTCTCAAAAAATCTTTCAGAAAAATAGGGCAATCATGAAGAGGTGAACCCCGCTAACCTCCCATACAAATGCCCTTTCTGTCACAAATCTGTTTTCCTCGTCTTTACCTATTCCTCCAAGCAAGATTGCATTTGCTCTTTGAAGGGCTTTTAACACTAAAAATGTATATGCACACTTCACTGGAGTAACACTTGTTTTGGGGATTTTCCTCAATGCTTTGGTCATTTTGTCCCTTGTTCACCCCCACTCTGGTATAGAAGGGCAAAGCCCATGAGTTTCTTGAAATTCAGGTCCAACCAGCTTGGCCACAGTAGCTTCACCAGTGAGTCTCATGGCTTTTTTACTTTAACTGTATCCCTACATGAAATGCAGTTACGAAATTTAAAAAAGAGAAAAAATTTAAAAATAAGACCACAATTTTGCCTCCAAACTGGGGCAAGTCACTGTGGAGAGCAATGACTATTAACAGCATGAGTCTCTTCTTCCATGGCCACATCTGCACAATTTTATCATGTAATTAGACCTTGGCTCTGGCCAGCAAGCAATCTATTAGCTAAAAGTTCCTCAGACAAAAGTAAGCCTTAGTGCATAAATTAATGCAAATCAAGGCTGAACTCTTCCCTCCCATGATGCAGAGAACTGTTATGTTCTCTGCTGCTGCAAGAAATGAACGCTCTGCTGGACAACAAGCTGATGAGAGGGGAGACAAGGGCAAGGCAGAAGACAAGATCCAGGACTTCAGCTTTACAGCCCAGATGAGAAAGAAATACTCAGAAATAGTCAACTTTGTGGATGGGTATTGAGACTATGTGGTGTGTCCACCTCAGTGTCACCAGGAGGTAACACAGAATTCAAATGCTAGCCACTAAAAATGCCTTCTTCAGATATGGCAGGAAATGAACATGCCTTGACAAAACAAATTGGAGGTGGCTCAGATTTCCTTATCAGCACAGCAAATTTCAGCTCCAAGACCCCGACAAGTCCCAACTGGAATACACTCCACCTCTGCAGAGGAGAGCAGTGTTGATGAGTTTCAACTGCTGCAATGGCACTGGCTGCTACTAGTGCACTGGAGATCTGCTGTCCCTGCTCCCACATCAGGTTTTCATTGCTGCTGCACCAGGGAGACACAGACTGGAGAGGTTTTCCGGTCCCAGAAAAGTGTTGCAAAAAAGTGAACATATTCCAAAGCACAGAGTGAAAGTCCTGTTCCTTAAATTGTTCCCTTAAATAATTAGTTCATGTCTGGCAATAGCAGAGAAGCTCCAATAGAATTGTTTTTATAGGGATTTTTTTTTTTGAGAGAGAGTTTACACAAGTAAACCACTGTTTCTACTCTCCTTTTCCCCTCAAATGTCTTTTCACCTCCCCATCCCTACATTAAAAAAGAGATGGTGCCAGTCTGAGAGGGAGTTTCCTGACCACAACCCAAGCCAGATCTGTGCCAACGCTTAGGCAGGCTCACTTGGGCTCACCCAACTACATGAACAATGCTGTAGCTGGAGGAAAGTGCCAAGTATCCCAGAAAATTGGCTCCATGGAATTCCTTTCATGTCAGTGCTAGGCAGGATTTATTCCTTTGTTTATTTTCTTCAGTGCTGCTTGGGGGATATTTACCCTTTGCTAGGCTTACATCGCTGGTCAGGAAGAGGACTCCCCAGGCAGCAGGAATTTGATGTCCCACAGTTTCTTATCTGCAACTCTAGTCCAGCTTGTATTAATAAAGGTTGAAGATTATTTAGGACTTCCAGTCTGCTGGCCAGTTGCAGAGGGGATGGGAAATTCAGGATGGATTTACACTCACAGTAAAACATAACACATGAAATAATATGTGATTTAACAAATATTTTCATATACTTAATCTAATAAACACAGTATATGCTGTAATGTATGTTACTTACATTCTCCATCAACAGTTTGTGCAAACAGATCCCAGCTGTTCGACTGCCTTTGCTCGGATTCTTGATGTTTTCCCAATTTTACCCCGGAAATACAGAGAAAATAAACATTTTGTAATGATGCTGTTGGCAGCAGCCTTCACCCACTTACTATTGTGAAGCTCCCATAGGCTCCTGTCCCCTGACATTCCACACTCAGCTCTCTGAGGCACCAACGGAGGCTTGGGTGCCCGGGAGCAGAGGGGTGTGGGGGCCCAGGCCAGCAGCCAGGCAAGGCCCCCAGGAAGGGTGTTCCCAGCAAGCCTACAGGCAGATGTGACACAATCCTGCATGGCTGAGAGGGAGAATCGGCATCTCCCTCGCACCCCTGTCCATTCACTCGCAGCTCCAGCAAACAGTACTTCAGCCCAGAGCCTGCGGCTGCAGAGCCCCGGTGGTGCCATGTCCGTGAGAGGTGCCCTGCTCCCCATGAGGCTCTGCCCACTCGGGTCCCCATCAGCCCTAGGAGAAGTTACATGCCCAATGAGTGTCCAGAGAAGAGAGCAGCTCCTGGGGCCTCTGCCTCCTGAAAGTCAGGATGGGCTCTTGGCTTGCAGAATTCATCACTTGATTAGACAAACAGGTCTGGAAAGATGTTCAGGAGGTCTTCTAAAGCATTCCTACTCCAAAGCAATCGCTGCACACTCAATGCTGCTGATGCACGTCTGCTCAAACTTTCCCAAAAATCCTCCAGTGATAATATTGCAACCTCCCTAGGCTTAATTATTAAGGGTGCTCCTTGGTCAGTCTTAGCCTGCTGCAGTACTCATCCATTATTCTTTGTCTCAGACAGACAGAGCCCTGGCCCTTCCATTCCACTTTGCAGCAGTATTCTGGATTGTTGCAGGCTCTTACCCTGCCTCTCTCCTGCAGCAGCTGTGAGCTGTTTGCAATGCATGGGGACTTGCTAACTCTCTCACTCCCTGCAGGCCTCAGGAGACTGCACTCCTACTGTGATATGGTTTCCAAGTCCCTGGAGCAATGCCTGTCTCCCCAACATACTCCCTACATCTCCCCCTTGAACAGGAGTTCTGTACAGCCTCCTTCCTTGGCCCCTTACAGTTGCCATCTAGCCAGTTTCCTGCTCTCTCTGCTGCACTGAGTGCTGGCTCTCCTCACCCTGAGAGCTGCTCTCAGGTGACACAGGAGCAGATGGCAGCAGTGATTTTGGAGGCTGTATTACCCTATGCTGCTGCCCCTATGGGGCATGGAGGGAGCCCAGTGAGGAAGACAGAAAAACCTGGGGTAAGTTTTGTCCCCTGAGCTCCCTGAGTTGTCCTTCCCACACCCCCTCATGGCAACACTGGCTGCAGACCCCTGATTGAACTGCTATTCCCATGACTCCCTTTCCCCTGCCCTCCCACATCTCAGTTACACAGTCCCAGCTCTGGTGCTCGTTAGGCACAGGTCACGTTTTCCAGGCTGCTGACCATTTTTGTTGCTTTCTGTTGGACTCTATCCAGCTGGGACACATCCTTCTGGAAGTTCAGTGCCCTCAGCTGAGCAGAGCAGCCCCGCTGAGGGCTCATACTTGCTGAGAAGAAAACTCACTCCGTTTGTCTTGCAGGCTGTAATTTGGTTCGTATTTCTCAGCATGGAGATGACCTGACACCTCTGACTCATGCATTGCCTTTGATCCTTTATGACCCCCAGACCCTCCTCTGCAGAGTGATGTCAATGCAGGTATTTTTCTCCCTGCCGCTGCTTATTTCTGCAGAAGGTGGGAGCTCACCCTTGCCCCTGCAGAATCGCATCCTATTTTTCTCAAACTATTCCTCCTGTTTGACAAGACCATTTGTCAAGCTCAAGCTGTGTCTTCCAGAGTACTTGCAGCCTATTCCAATTTTCTGTGGCTTGCAAAGTTAATAAGCTTGTTATTTATTTTATAGACAAGCATTAATAATGACCTGGCCCAGCATTTCCCTGCTAGTGAATTTCTTCTCAGAGGCCACCCTGTTCATTCTTCATGAAGCTTTTCTGTGGAAATTGGATTTGGTCAGGCAAGAGATAGGAGGAAACAAAGCTAAACTCAGATTATTACTCATTTCCCATCTGAGGGGAAGAAAAAGTAACACATAATGAATGTCATCTGCTTCATTTAGCAGTCAGAGCCAGTAGCAAGTCACAAATGTGTGTCCCCACACTGTGGGCATGTCGCACAGCCACCAAATCAAGATCACCTCCCATGTACCAGCACGTCCCAGAGAGGAGTTGAAAGATGGAAGAGAATGGTGCATGCAGTGGCTGGGGTAAAATTATCAGTGAGCCTGGGGGAGACCACCAAAGCAGGAGAGGGGTCAAAAGGCAAAAGCCATGGGACCATAAACAGGACCATAAAAAGAGAAAAGCTCTCTGGCCGCACCTTTGCTTGGCCAGCTGAGGACCTAACTCACATCCAGTCTGTCTGTTTCTCCTCTCAACTCAGAAGAGTTGCCCAGCTCTCCAGGTCCTCAGCAATCACAGCCAGTTTCCTGCTCTCTCTGCTGCACTGAGTGCTGGCTCTCCTCACCCTGAGAGCTGCTCTCAGGTGACACAGGAGCAGATGGCAGCAGTGATTTTGGAGGCTGTATTACCCTATGCTGCTGCAGTATAAATTCTCTCATTCCCAAAGCTAGGAGCTACTCAGCGACTGCTCTTTCCATAGGCTCATGACTGATGTGCAAACCCTCTGCATCCACCTTCTGCTGGCTCTGTTCCTGCATGCTCAGGACAAAGGAGCTCAGCAGAACAGCCCTGTGCCTGCTGTGCCCATGGAGGCTCCTGGGCTCACAAAAGGATTGTTCCTCCCATGGATATACCAAGGGATTTGCAATGACAGTAAAGAACCTCTCCTTTCCTATGATCTACCTCCTGCCCTTGTACTTTCAATATCCTGTCTCACAAGGAGAATTCATTGATTGAGGTATTTTTCTTGTTTGGTGCTTTGAGGTTTTTTCTTCCCCTCTGTTTCCAATCAGCAAATGGGCCCTTGGAGTATAACAGCTACAAGAATATCTGAAACTCAAGTTTTCAGACTGGAGGGATGTTATTAAATAAGAATGTTGAGACTTTGAAGACAAGACTAATGGGGATTTAACTATTCAGATGTCCAAAGTTCCCAGACAACACAGAAAATACCAGAAGGAAGTGGAAAGGAAGAGCTAAAAAAGATTCAAAAATCTGTGTGGTTTAGGAAAGAGAAGGGATGAGATAATGTCTGGAAATTGATTAAAGTAGAGAAGTGACTGTGTAAACTGGGAGGAAGAATATAAATCAGGCAAGAAATGTGTTCAGAATTAACTCAGAGGACAAGTCCAGAGAAGAATTTTGCTGTCACAGTTATGGCAGTAACACTGCCATATATCTAGTTCTACACCAGTTCAGTCCCAAACAACATTGCAGCAGACATGGCTCTTTCACAGAACCTGAGCACCCTGTTTAAAGGAGGGACAACTTCAAAGAACGATGAAGTTTTTGATGGTCATACCCAGCCAAGATTTGAAGACCTTTTTTTTCCCCACAAAAAATTCTTTTGTCAGATTTACACATTTTCACTCTTCAAAGTGAGCAAGAGCTGGCAGCAGTACATCATGCCAGGACAGCTATGGCTTCGCTTGGTATGAAATACCAACAAAACTTTGCCAGTGATAAAGTTCCCAGGGCTCACCACCCGGAGGGAGTTTCTCGTCAGATTTCATACATGGAGAAGTACTTAATTCTCAGTTAATTTTAATTCACTTTTGCATCCCCCATCCTCTCTTCAGAAAAACTCTCCTAGTAGTCTCTCCAGGGTGGTGTGGGGCACCATCACAGCTGCAGGATTCCCTTCTCTCTCTGCAACTCAGGGCTGAGACAATGCTGTAGGTCTCTGTTGGCAGGTCCCCAGGAGTGCTCAGAGTGGCTCCTGGCTCTCTATTCCCCTTGCTCACTGGAAAACCACGGATACAGACCCGGCACAGGGTCCTTCTCCATTCTTCCTACCCAAAGGCAGTCTTCGAAGGAAGCCCGTGGGCTTGTAGACTGACTGACAGCAGGAGCAGCCTGAAGGGTATGGTGCTGGAAGTCCAGGACCAGGAAACAGAAGTTATGAATTTGAACTTGGGGAAGGGTAAAAGAAAATTGTCAATGTTAAACCATAAGGTAAAGGAGGCTGCAGGAGACAGTGAGTGCTACTCTTGTTCCAGATGGAAAAACAGAAGTAACTTATTTGGTGGTAGATTGCATATGAAAACATGGCAGACAAAAAGCACTCTGGGGAACAAATGGCTAAGGGAATTAACACAATGTTTTTTCCCATCAAAGATTCAGGACCCTGTCAGAAAATCTGTGGGACCAGCTAATATTACAAAAGATCACAGCAGATATGGCCATTTTTAATTATTTTCTCAGTGCTCATAGTGGAAGAAGCTTTGTGTTCAGATGGTTCTGCCCATTCTTGGGGTTAGGGTTCTTAAGAAAGATTAGGTAGAAATCAAAATTACTTCAGAAGAGAGATTTTAAAAGTCACAGAGTGAATAGCAATGAAGCACTCAGGAGGTCTAGGTCTCTAAACTGGAAGAGCTAAGATCCCAGCAGTGATGGTTGTTGGGGCACCCCCCAGGGAGGTGGGCCCTGGGTGGGACGCATGAGTCACACGGGGCTCCCCGACCCCTGCTCCCTGGTCACATGTTCCCAAGCTCTGTACCCCATTGGCTGCTCACGGCCCCTGCCCGGGGAACTCTGGGAGTTGCCCAGAGGGGCCAGTCTGGGCCAGAGCCCCAGCCGTGAGGGAGCTGGGAAGAATAAGGAACATCCATAAAAATATCGTCTCCTGATTCTTCCCACGGGCAAAGCTGTCTACCAGAGAAAGTTGCAGACACCCCACTGCGACAATGGGTAATGTGTCATTTAAAATTACTGGAAAGTTAAACAGGGGCAAATATGAAGTCAATTTTAAAAATTTGCTCCAAAGGGGATGTGAGTAACTACAGGCCTCTTATTCCAGCTCTTATTCTAGCAGTGGTGTCTGCCAGTCTGTGCTGCATCCGTCTGATGTGGCAAAGTGTTTGTGGAAAACTGCAGGGGTGGCTTCTGTGAGAAGATGCCAAGGGCTGCAGCCAAGTCAGACAGAGCCAGTGCCAGCCAGCGCCAGGACATACTCACCAAAGCTGAGCCCCTCAGTGACGCTAGTGGCACCTCTCTGACAACATATTTAAGAAAGGGTATAAGTCCAGCCAGAGAGAGGAGTAAGGATACGTGAGAGGAACAGCCCTGCTGAGGTCGGTGCAGAGGAGGGGCAGGAGGTGCTCCAGGTGCCAGAGGTTCCCCTGCAGCCCCTGGTGCAGACCACGGTGAGGCAGCTGTGCCCCTGCAGCTCCTGGAGCACCATGGGGAGCGGAGACCTTTTGAGCCACTGCATCTGTTTTCAAACTGACATGACAGTGACAGGAGTACAACATCAGTCAGTGTCAAAGGCTGACCGATGCCCCTGGCAGCACCAAAAGATTCTTGCTAGTAGGACTTTCATCAAAGAGCTATCTTTAGTTTACAGATGTGGGAAGAATTTAACTGGTTTTATCTCCAATGACATTACAAAGGCCATTGCAAGAATGTTTTCAGCCCACACACAACTTAAAGTGACTGTTTCTCACCATCATCTAAGAAGGTTTATGTTCCTAGAGGTCAGCTGAGAACACAGCTCCTGGAGAGCCCCACCATCTTATAAATGGGCAGTAAATACCAATATACCTTCTGCCCTAGGGAAAGGGGGATTCAGCAAACCTGCACTTAGGTATCTACAATGTAAATGTGTACGTGCAATGTCACTAAGGCTGCTGCAAGCACCGCATTCTTCAATCTTGATGTTTTGCCTCTGTGGTTACATTTTACTGTTCTGCTGATTTCTGATTATTTTGAGCACCTGCACTGTTTTCAAATATTTTGTCTTCATTGTAACTCTCTGTTCTTTTCTGTCACAGGGTGGAGGACTTAAGTTGTCAAAAAAAACCCCAAAGATGGGTTTTGGTTTGCAGAATTACAGAACTGATCTTTGCTCTGCACTGGCCATCAGTTGCTGAGTTTTTAACACCATCTTTCCTTCCAATAGCTTGATTAAAAGAAGAAAGGATATGTCACATATTACCCTACCACTAGCTACCATAGCTTACCAGCAGAGAAGTTGTCAGATTCACTGAGTTCAAACTCCAGCTTTCCAAAGTTACATAATTAAAAATCCACCCATCCTGGGCTCACAAGCTGGTGCTTTTCCCACTTGACTAGAAACCTGCAGGTTAACTGATAAAGAAGCAGTAGGTAAAGAGCAAGAGCTTCCGTAGATGATAAAATGTTAATTAGCAGGGATGTTAGAGACATCACTGGATGCTCAGGGAAGTTCAGTGTATCAGCAGGTCTACCCAAAAGCAGTGTGGCCCTGCACTCCAGCGGCACAAATTCAACTGCTGATACCGAGCCCATCAGTTTCTTTTCAGTCCCTTCCTTACTCCTAGAGCTGGGAAAGTTTTCCATAGTGAAAGGGGCAAGAGATGAGGGGAGGGAAAGTTCTTTGACCCACGAAGATTCATCACTCTGGAGGAGTTAAAAATTAATGAGAGACAAGAGAGGGAAATACAAAGCTGAGATTAGTTCCTTGTTTGTTTTCTTGCTCCCCACCGTGAAGTTATAGAAATGCATCCAGTGTTCGTTTACTCCCACAGGCAGTTAATTACTTGTGTGAATAGTTTTCACTGCTTCCTGCTGGAATATCCCAGAATCATCGATCCAATGTCACTGTCTCTGCCACCTCTTCCCCACATAGCCAAAAGGAGCAACAAAAATCGGCTAAGCAGGGTCTTTTTGCAACCAGGATCTCCTTTCTGCCACCTGCAGTGGCAGGACTGCTGGGGCTGGATCTCAGACTGTTAGAGAGGAAACAGAAGATGTGTGAAAGCAGAAGACAGAGAATACAGGGCTGGTAAATAAGAAGGACTGAAACACTGAAAGATTCAGCTCTGTGAATATAACTACAAACTGTGAAACATCTCTGTTTTTCTGGCGTTAGTCATCTTGGGTTTCCTCACTGCTTTTCTTTATGATTCTTGTACAGGTCTAGGTACCTCTGACACTGCTCAACCCTAATGTTCCGCATGTCCTGAAGGCCTCGTGATGCAGCCAACATGGTTAATGGAGAGGGTTGATAATATCACTTACTCACAGCTCTTCCCTGGACACAGAACCTGGAAACAGCCAATTGCTCTTGCTTGTAGCTGCAGCCACTCTTACGAAGAAATCCAGGCAACACAACCATGAGCTATCCATTCTCCTGAGCAGGACCCTGACCACAAATCCCTTCATCTGTGCTGTTTTCTTTCTGACACATTCCTGCTGTCTATGAGATACAATAACATAGTAAGACATCTTTGTCTTCACTGTCTCCCTTGAAGTGTGGGGTGCTCTGAGTATCTGAGGGCTTTTACAATTCTACCCAAGGGCTAACAGGAGAGGGTTTCAGCTGAAAGCAGCACTTCCCTCTTCACCTGCACCAGGTGGCTCTTACAGAAGCAGACCATTCCATTCTTCAGTAACTGAAGCTTGGAATAACCTTTTCTCCCTATTTTGGCTGTGGTTGTAGTGCTGGTATATATACTGATATATAGATATGTGTGTGTGTATATATATGTGTACACATATATATTATAGTGCTAATATATGCTGATATACAGGTAGTATAGACCTCACAGGACAACTCTCCCTGGTGACATCATCACTGACTCTTCAATGGACTGAGAGCAGCTCCCCCTACTCTGAAATTACTCACAGGATTGAGTATTGCTTGAGCATTGCTGTCAGCAGAAGTTTCTTCTCTGGCTAGTCCCTTTGGAGGAAAGAGGAATGAAACAGGAAGTCACATCTCAGAAAGGCACAATAGCAGAAGTAGGGTCTGCTTCTGCTGGACACTCCCACCCTCTCTTGATGCTCACACCTCCTAAAGGCACATCTGGGAAGCTGGGAGCCTACAGCTCCATGTGGTGATGTAACCACATGAAGTTTGTCTCCCAGTCTCCTGTCCCCAGTACAAGATGCAAGTAACCCGAAGTGAGTTCAGCAAGGGCTGCATGAGGCAGGTGGCAGCAGGGGCACTCACTCATCCTGTGAGGTGGGTTACTTGGTCACCTACACTTAATGCATGTCCCAGAGCAAAATGCAACAGCTTCCAGTGCAGGCACTTTCCACAGCCTCAGTGAGATGGTGAGGAGAGAAGGAAAGCAAGGAGGAAATAAGTGAGGACTTCTACAGGGTGAAGGACTGAGACTGCTCCATCTCAAGTTTTGCCTCAGCCCCTGAGATGTTTCTTCTCCTTCCAGTCCACCACTTCTCATCCCACCCCTCTCTTTGTTCAACAGCCTCCTCGCAGCATTGCCAGGACCCTCCTCCAAACCACCATCTCCTTGGGGAATGTTCCTGGCTCTGCTCCCCTTTCCTTCTTGGCATCCACAAGTTTTCTCAGCCCTGTAAGTCCCCCAACCAGTGCATACCAAGAGGCGTCCCCACTGAGGGCAGGCAGTCAGCAGGAGCAGTACCTAGCAACAATGAGCACTCCCTGGGAGCTTTGTTTGCACTCCCTGGGAGCTTTTTTTACACTCCCAAGGACTCCCACCCACTCCCCTGGCCAATAAATTCCCGTGTGCTGACACCTCCATGCAGCCAGGTACCGAGCAGGTTCCCTGTGATGCCGCTGCTCATCCCAGCCATCCTCTGCCTGCTGGGCTCCTGCTGCCTCCAGGGCACTGAGGCACGGCAATATGAGTCCATCCTCAGGGTGCCAAATGGAGGTCCCTGGGGCTCTTGGGGCCACAAGCAATTTTGCCCCAGTGGCTATGCAAAGGGATTTGAACTGAAGGTAAGCTTTGACTTCTTCAGGGTGGGGATAAAACCTACTGTGGGACAATGTTATTTTGTTCTGGTCATAGCAGTGCTGGCCGTGGCACTTTGCCCCACCACAGCAGTTTGTATCTGCATCATGCAGGCTTCTCAGCAAGAAATCTCTCCAAGCTCCCTGCTAGTAAGTGATTTATTAGCAAAGGGGTAAAACATACCTGGGGTTTGTACAGCAGAACCTCTTCCCAGGTGGCTGGGACAGGTCCCACTTGCCAGCACCCCAGCTCTGGGTATCACAGCACACAGGGTGGGCATGGCCTGGGACAGCAGCCACCAAGCATTCCTGTGTCCAGAGCTGCTACTCCACCACTTTGAGAAAAACAGAGGAGGGCAACAGCAAAAAGGACTTCCTGAGAATGCCATGGAGCTGCCTCATGGCTCTGCTCAGCAACACTGATGTTCTTGCTCTGCCCCCAAAGCCTCCTCCCCTCCCTCATCACGAGGGTTCGCCTCATCACCTCTTTTGAAAGGGGGACAATGCTGACCTCTCCCATTTTCTTCCCCTCTTCTAAGGTCCAGCCCTACCAGGGTTTCTGGCTGTTTGGCGATGACACAGCTCTGAACGGCGTCCGCCTGCTCTGCACGGATGGCAGCGTCATTGAGTCCTCTGTGGGGTGGTGAGCAGCCTCTGCTTTCTCATCCTCCTTCAGGGAAGCAGCTTCTGGGGTGCTTGAAGGGAAACCAGTGCAATTGTTTCTCCAGAGGCACCCCCACCCCCTGTGAAGGTGGCTCAACACCCCACCTGAGGAGGTGGGGGAGTTCCCCTTGGCCACAAAGTCTGAAGGTTTCAGGTAAATGTCTGGTCCCAGGGAAAGGAACAGTGCGTTGGAAAATAAAGGAAAGATCAGAAATTACAGATCTTAAACCTGTACTTTCTCCTTTTCCTCAAATGCTTACCTTGGAAAATACATTAGGTAACAAGCACAAAGCAAGCAGCTGAAATTGCCAAGGGGTTCTGCAGGAGCAGGGCAGCCTGGAGCTGGTGGTGGCTGGGCATCCAGGGAATAATGGGGAAGGAGAGTGAGACAGATGCTCTAGAAATGTGCCACCCCTGTGCAGGACTCTTGTCCTAGGACTGCCAGGACCCCAGGCAGGTTGTGGAGTTGACTGCAGCACAGCAGAGGCTGGACAAGCCTTGGTAAGTTGCTTTTTCCTCTGGCAGGTGGGGAAACTGGACTGAGGCCCAGGTCTGCTCCAGCAGCAAGCTGGTTTCCTTCTCGCTGCGCGTGGCAAGGTGGCAGTACCTGCGTGACAACACAGCCGTCAACAACGTGCGGTTTGCCTGCTCCAACGGGACACAGCTGGAGGGCTGGGGGCTCTCAGGGGGTCACTATGGCCCATGGAGCAGCAACTGCACCTCTGGGGCCATCTGTGGGCTCCAAACAAAGGTGGAGGAACCCCAGGGAGAGTGGGATGACACATCTCTTAACGACATGAGAGTCTTCTGCTGTCATTAAATCTGACTCCCCACCCCATGCCAGCATCTACAAAGCTGCACAGCATTAAATCTTGAATGTGTCCTTGCATAAAGAGTAGTGTACAAGTTTTTCTGTCTTATTTTGTCAAGGATGGCCAGATCCCATGGCTACAGCACTTCACAAAAAGGGTCTTTGCATTTATTGTGATTAAGCTTTGTAACAAATTTACAACATAAAAAATTCCTGTGAGGGAGCACAGGGGATTCCCACACCTGTTGGTAAGGCAGGAGGTGAGACTCTAAGGGTTGAACACTGAAGTAGAAGAAGGATCATCTGCCCTGGCAGAAACTGTGGTTTCAAAGGAGAGGAAGGGGAACTCTTCATCCTATTTCCATTAGAATGCTCAGGATATGGAAGGATCACTATCAGACATTCATCCATCCATCCATCCATCCATCCATCCATCCATCCATCCATCCATCCATCCACAAATAAATTCAAATACACCATGCAGCTTGTGATCCCAGCTCCATGCCTCTTCTTCCAGCCTTCTCATCACAGCATCTCAATGTCTCCAGGTGCCCTGTGCCTGGAGGGCACCCTGAGGACTTTTGTTCCAAAGACTGCAGTAATTCACATGCAGTCAGAAATGTACCATTTCATAGGTGCCTTTCCTGAACCCACCACCATTTCCTTCAGCATTTAAACCTCCTGCTCAGCTCTTCTCTGGAGTTCATATTTTGTGCTGCTTCCTGGGGCTGTAGGCAGTATCTGGTGAGTGAGGACTGTGGCCATGACAAATACGGGACAGGGCTTGGCCACAAACCCAGGTCTCACAGGGCATTATGCAGGAACAGGCTGCTTGGAGAGCATTATGGTGCACATGTGCAGGGAGGGCTTGAGGAGGAAAGGAACAAACAGAAAGGATTAGGAGAGTTCCAGAGAGAATTGCAAAGATTTCAACAAACGCTTTCCTCAGTCCCAGGGGTGCAAAGGGGAGGCAGAAATCTGAGAAAGACATAGGAGGGAAGGAGAATATCCTCAACTCTGTAAAGTTCTTTTCTCATACTTATGTATTTGAAATTTGTTTACTAGAGTATTCTCTCTGATAAGTAAGCCTTGCTCAGGAAGGTTGTGAATGGTCCTCATTAACACCTGTGAGCCGAGACCTTCTGTGCACACATCTGAACACACAGACAATGCTATTTTTGCTTAACCCCTGCTGGCATCCCAGATGTTCCAGAAGTTTCTGAAGCATTAACTGTACCATCATGTGCCCTTATGCATCCAAAGGGATGCCTTGCCACTTGGCATGGAGCCAGGAAAATACAAAACTTTACAATAAGTATATTTACAAACATATTTAACCCTCTCTGCCAAGTTTTTGGAAACAGGGGTTTGAGAATCCAAGCAGTTATATTTTTACTGCCAGCTTGGCTGGTTTCCAAATGCTTTTCTTACTCCATACCTATACTGGTAAGTCCCATCCCTATTATCTCAGGAGAGTACCAGGTATAAAATCAAAAGAGAAACACTGAATATGTGATCTGGCAACAAGGTCACAAATCCTCGTGGATGATTTCCAATTATAGGAGATAAAGGCAGCTCAATTTTTGTTACAGGAATCTCTCGCTACAGTTAGATATAATAGGAAAATGCATAACTCATCTTTTTGTCTGGAAAAAAGGTTCCCCTAGGGCACTCTGAAATACACTGAGACAAAAAGATGGGATTCTTGTCATGAATGTCTCAAGGGTTTTTATGTTATCTTTGCATTATTATATCACTTTCATATTACTCATTACTTATTCACTTAAGCATGTTACTGTACACAGCACTTTTCATGGCATTAAACATGAAAGAGTTTCTGTCAACAGGGATGTTTCTGCAAGAAAACTACTCTTAAAAGTCATTTCCTGGTCTCCCCACCCTTAGTCCTCCCCATCATAACAAAAACATTTGATTGGGCTGAATCCAAATGCCATGGCAGATCCTCTTGAATAATAAATATCCCAGTTTCTGGGCAGAGGAGATCTGACAGTGAAATCCCTGTCCATTTATCTTTCAAATTCATTATTTGACTATTATCAGACTTTGTACTGTGTATGTCACTAGTCTATAACAGTGAACCCCAGGGCTTGTCCCAGTCCACCAGATCATGGCAAGGCTCATGTCAAGCACTCACTTCCTGTACACTCACACCAGCATGTGACCACTCTTCTCTCGGGAAAACCTGAATGGAATACCAGAGGGAAACCCAAGGCCTTTCAATAATGGTCCTACTTCTTACACAATTACTCACCCTGATGCACCAGCAAGGACTGGTTGAGATGTTTAATCTTACATCCCTCACTTCATACATGTTTTGCCTTTAGGCATCTGTGGTGAAAAATAGCCAGCAGCATCCACTTTCCCCCCATTCACTGGGCAGAACATGCACCGTGCTCAAAATTGTATGTAATGATATTCACAGCCACACTTCCTCAAAAGACACAGGTGATGTGCTGCAGCAACTGTTAATGAAGTAACACCAGTTATTCTGGTGTTAAATCCATGCTGGACTGGAGCACTGCTCAGCACAGCTACCCAGTGTCTGGAGCACAGGCAGCACTACGCTCACCTCTGCTCAGAGCAAGCCCACTAAGAGATAGATCTACTTTTGTCCTTAGCCTTCTCTCTCCAGGCCTCAGCACTGCTTTCCCATTGCTCCCACGCATTCTTCTGCATTGAATTTTTATGCAGAAGTTTGTGCTTCCTTCTGGCTACCTGCAGGATAATGCCTGCTTTCCCTCAGACTGCTCTCCTGACTCACAAAAGACAGAGCCCTGTGGAGAATGGGAGCGTTCCTGTGGCAGCTGCTTAGAGCAGCGTTCCTGTTTGCTCCTGATAACTCCTGTACTATCAGAGAGGCTCTGTCTCACTTTTACTGTTTGTTCTGGTGACAGACTTCATACACGAAAACCACAGTAATGGACCAGGGCTCCTGTGGCATTAGACATTGTGCGAACAGGGAGCACAACTGTCACCCTGATTTTTCAGCCTTCTGAAATTTGCATTTTTTATAATACAGGTTCTCACACATTTCATGTAAACAAAGCAGTGTTTTTCTAACTGCTCCTTTTGTTTTTCATTCCTCTCCTGAAGAAGAGACAATTGATTAACTTCTAGTTTGACCAGTGTGGTTGGAGAGGAGGCAACCTCATCCTCCAATCCATGGTCATTGTCAAGAATCTATATACATTGAAGTAAAATTAAACCGTGAGCTTTTTTCTGCTTGAAAACTTTACTGTGTATGTGTTGTTCATTTAATGTCCTGTAGTGACACACAATGAAGGTGCATGCTCTAACCTTTGCTACAACTCGAGCACACAGAGCAGGCATCCTCTTCACAAGCTAAGTGAGGTGACAGTGCACTTCTTAGAACTACAGTCCTGTCTCCCAGGTGTCACAAAACCTACAACACCCTTCTTGGGGTAAGAGAATAAATACGAGTAATGAAATAGAGCAGGATGAAAAACACCTTGGAAATACAGTGTTTCTCCCAAGACTACTGAAGGAAGACACAGAACATTTTGATCTTCCCAATTCTCATTCCAAGGTTTGGTCCCCTTGGTGAATCAGCAGCCTTTGGACATCGCTGTCACATGACACAGCTGAAATAATAAATACTAAAGCTGGGAAACAGCAGTATTCAAAGCTTTGAAAAATGTTTGTGTCAGATATCAGGGACCCACATCTAGGCACTGAGCATTTCAAACCAACTACCTCCATAGTGGTGGTCAGCCCCAAAATTCTTCTGGAAAGTTGGCTTCCTCCCTAAAAGCAGCAAGGGTTGGACTCCACTCTAAACTGCCCTGTGAGATGTTGCAGCCTAGATCTCTTCTCTGGTGCTTATCAGCATTCTCATCCTCTGAGACCACCACATTCCCTTCAGAAAAACTGCAAAGGTTGAACTTAGCTCCACCTTGAGCAAATGTCCCCAGAGTTCAAAACTCTTCCAAGCCAGCTTATTTCCTCTAGAACATATTTAATGAAGTATTTATATTTTCCTTGAAGTAGAAATACTGTATCTGATTTTATCTGTTATTTTTTATTTTAGTAGGAGATTTGGTTTTACTTCCACAAGTGTGTCTTTGACCTGTAATAAAATCTGTACTGAAGTAATGGCTAATTCTGAACAAGTAACAATTCCAGTAAATCCAAGGGTGGATCCAACTTCGTCCCTCTGACCTTTCTGTGCCCCTTTTCAGAAACAAACATGTACTTTGAGCAAAAGAACATCTACTTTGAGCAAAATTTCTCCTTCTGTGGTTCTGCAGGGCCACAGCAGAGTGCTGCCTGTACCCACATAATTAGAAGGAAGGTTAATGAATTGCTAAAGCATATGTTTCCAGTGGAAAGTTCAGATAGAAATCATATTCAGGTGGCCTAACAGTTTATTAAATGAGATTATAATAGACACTTTGCTCTTTGGAAAGTGTCAATTCAAGATAAATTGATGTAACTCTTTACCTCTGGAAAGTCCATTAGTAAAAGAAGGGCTGTCATCTCTACTGATGCAAACCAGTGTCAGCTGTCATTTCTTTTGGTATGAATATTTTCCCCTTTTTTCTTTTCTATCCCTTGATATTTTGTATCGTCTGTTTGATTTTCTAGCAAAAACAGCGTTCAGTCTCAGCCATGGCTTCAGATACTCACTTTCTAAAACTTATTGCTGTATTGGAGATTTCCTCCTGCTCAGCTTCACCACAGCATTTGCAGGGACATTTCCAGGAGAGCAGCCACCTTCCTTGTGCAGGGTTCAGCAGGAATAACCTGTCTGCTGTGTAGCTTTCAAATGCTGCTGAGCCCGAGAAAGAGGAGCAGAGGGACACCGCACCACCCATGCCAGTTTGCCAGTACCTGCATCAGGTTTCCCTGGATGTCCTCCAAGAAGCTGATCCCCTGCCAAGCTCTGAAGGTGGCCTTGCTGGAGAAGAGGAAAGCACACATGTCCAGGGAGGATATGCCCTCACTGCTGTGCATGGAGAGCAGCTCCAGCACTGCTGCCCTTTGCACCCCCCTGGACCTTTCACAACCATTTCAGCAGTGCACTTTACCCACAACATTTTAGCACTGGAAGGAAGAGTTTTTCTGCCTCTGTGCAGCTGATTTCTCTGAAGGAAGATGAGGTTTCTTCCTAGAGTCTGAAGGGATAAGGACATCTTTTGAAGACTTTGCAGTACCAACCTGCAATGTGATATTCTGAGGGGAGTGTCTTAATAGTAGGAAAAACCATCACCTCTCATTCTTCTTCTCTCTGGAATTATTTTTGACTATATTTAAAAAAAATAGAAAATTGATTATATGAAAGCAGACAGCACCATTTCCTGTTCTCATGGTGCTTTCAAGTCTTGCATCTGGTTTTACAAGAACAAGACACCCAAGAATGTGCAATAATTTCATCATCTTGCTAATATCCGTGTCTTGATTTCAGTTGTACTACATCTACCAAAGTCTCATTATGAAGGTATTTTTTGCCATTTCACCACTAAAGCCTGTCAAAAAACAACTACTGTCTAAGCACCCAATTGCCCTTCTACTCTAAATACTCCTCGTCTGCTTATATAGATTTGTCTAAGTGCACCTCTGTCATCTGTAATAAGGTAATAGGCCTAAAAAGTGCTTTGTGTCATCTTGCATCTTCCACCTCAGTACAGAACCTGTTTTAAACCTAAACTGATGCCTTTATTACAGATTTTTCTTTCTGCTCCCTGTAGCACTTTCAGATACCATGTCCCAGTAACTGCAACAGGGAGAAAGAACATAAAGCCATTCCAGTGTTAGTGTCATTTTGTTGGGCTGAAAAGTCAAAAAACCACAGAATACCAGGTTGGAAAGGGGTGCCAAGGATCACTTGGTTCAACCTTTCTTGGCAAAACCATGGTGTAGACAAGATAGTCCAGCACCCTGTCCAGCTGAAGCTTAAAATCTATAGTTGGGCAGGGAGAATTTATCCTGCTATCCATAAACATCAGTTTTCCCCAACTTCTTTCACCAGTTTCAGACTCATTGTCTTTGGATTTTAAGCTGTTTGGGCTGAGCACAATCTTACAATATACATAGGGTGTCTACTGTAAGAGGACACCTAGACCCTGCAACAAAGGGTTTGCCTCCCTCCCCAAGGCTTTTCACACAAACTTGGATAATGCTGAGAGGAAGAAATGTTGTGTCTCACGAGAACCTGCCTTGGTTAAGGATTCTGCATCTTTTTGTACTCCTGGATAATTTTTCTAAGAAAATTAGGTAGCATTTTGAAGGCTGAACATTAAGTTAATGCATAAATTTCAGTAAGTGAGTTGGAAATACACTGAAAAATACACAATTTATAAAGGTAGAGAGAGACAAAGACCACAAAATGGCTGCAGAGCAGCCATTGCAGGGTCATATGTCTCCAGCATTATTTTTCATACTAAGTGAGTAATATACTTTTAGTCAGGCACAGCGGCTACAAAAACCTGAGTCATTCCTTTGCACAAGAGGAATAAATTATGCTAAGGGTCAAATTGTGCTGAGGTTCCTCAATAGAAAAACATAATTAATAGATAAGCACGAGTCCTTGTTAGGTGATGTTGTCCTGAACAGCAGAGAAAAAGCAAGTCAAGAGCTAGTATTGTCCTTGGACTTGCCAGAAAATCTTTATTGTTGATCTGCAGGCCATGTGTTACCTTGGTTAAAAGGCTGGTGGAAAAGTAATTTCCAGCTCCTTGGGTTGAATGTGTGTCACTTATTTCTTTCTGTATCCTCAACTTAAGCATCTAAAGGAACTTCTTTTAGTAGAGTTTCACTAAGAATGGCTGGCCAAACAAGGGTTTTGTAAAGAAAATCAGATTTGATTTTCTGACGGAAAATCACATTAGAAGAAGCTAGAGGAAATCCCCTGCCAGGGAAAGTCAGACTTTTTTGGACCTTACCACACTGTTAAAATCTCTAATTAATGGAGAAAATGTATTTCAGAGACACTATGATCTGTAGGTCCAGATTAATTAGGATAACACTTTAATTATTCAGTGGTAACACATGCCACCTTTGAAACCAAAATCTTCAGAAGTGGGTGCTTGCAAGCTCAGCAACTACCCCAAACACATTTCCTTCCTAATAGAGCAAGTAGACCTAATGCAGATCCAATTTTCTTTGCAAGGCCTAAAGCCACCTCAGTTAGGCAGACTGATTCACAGAAGCACACCTGGAAAAGGAAAGAGGACTTTGCAGAACATTTCTCCTCCACATTAGAAGCAATGACTCAGACCTCTCGAGAACTCTTTTGTCTCTCCTAATCTTCATATTGATTGGGGTGAAAATAAGAGGGAAAGTATTTGCTCTCAGCTTCTCCTCTCAATTGCTCTTCCAGTGTTTTGTTTTCCTTGTTATTTTCAAAAGCCATTTTCATACTTTTTCCGAGCACCTTCAGCAACCTCACCCAGCATATTTTCACAGCCATCAGAGTTCCTTCTTCATCCCCTCTGATCAACTTTCCCAGCACACCTAGAGCCGCTTCCCCTTTTGTGCCATGTCTCTTTCATGGGATTAGCTTCTCTTCAGGTTGGCAGGGCCTCCTATCACAGAAGCAGTATCACCACCAGAGCTATTAATCAAGGCTCTGCCACAGGTAGGAGCAGACATTAGCAGACTAGAGGCAGCCAGGAAAACAAGGTTATTTTATTAGCAAATTTCAGATAAAAGCTGGACATCAGTCAACTGGATAACTACAATTCCTTCTTGCTTCCTAATTATAGAGTGAAACAACATCATTTTCAACAGTCTGGGTCCAGCAGCACTGTGGGAAGTGCATGGTGATGGAATATGTACCTGGAAGTGGTCATTTTCTTTATGTGGCTCTGCCTCTACCACCACATACATCACCAATTTTTCCCTTAAATCTTAGTTTTCTTGCTTCACTTTCTTGGCAGGTACAGCAATTTCCCCTGAATTTTCCAATCATTTTCTCTTCAGCTCTGAGTCAGTAGGAGCTGGAGCTTCAGATGATGGAGGTATCCATCACTGGAAACCCCACTGGAAACATTTTTCCCTCAGCCTAATTCCATGCTTGCGCTCAAACATGCCATGGAGCAGAGTCATTATGAAATTCATGCCAGTGAGATGGGTTGTTGTAAAATTCAGACCCCCACACAGGAACTTTGTAATTAAGGAATAAACAGAGGCAATGAGTCATTACATTTGGTCCTGTGGGAGTTTTAGGAAAGCATGTTTTCAGTATCTCATGGAAATAGAGTTTTCAGTAACTTGTGGAAATAAGAGACAACCTTTGACACATTTTTTTCTTTTACTGTTAGAACTTATAGGAAGGAGGACACAGATTTTTCCAGTTACTGGCATTTAGGTGTCTCATACACAGTTGCTGACAACTAGACCTACTCAGTCCTTCTCCAGATGCTGACACTTGGACCTTGCAGCTCTCACAAAGATTACATAGAAATAAAGATTTGAGAAAAGGATTTGATATCAAGATAGGACAGGAATTCTGGGCAGGCGCAGGGTTCAGTACATTGAGCCATTTCTGTCCCTCTTTGTCATTGTCTAATGCTTCTCACCCACTTACCCTGATCCCTTCCTTTCCCCTAAACCTCCCATAATAAATTTTACATAATCCCACAAACCTCTACTGAAATCTCATAATAAGCTTCACATAGACCCTAAATCCCCCTCAAATTCCAAACACACTTGCAATGATCACGTTTTCCCTCTCTATCAGTGACAAAACTGAGGCTGATGCCTTCAGTGCTGTGCCTGAACAGGTCTTTCATTGGTCCATTTATCAGTGAGCAAAGGTTTTTTGTATTAACTGGATTGTGTTGGCTTGTGTTCCAATTGTCTCTGTCTCACCAAAGGAGGGAATATAATTCCTAGATATAAAGCTTTTGATACAGGTAGTTAAAAGTTGTTATGTACATGACAACATGTCTCAATCTCAAATCTGAAAGACTTGAAAATACACAACAATCATCTTGAATAAAAGTATCCATAATCCCAGCTGTAGCATAACAGGAAAAGGTAACTTTTTGTACCTCAGTTTCCCCTCTCTAAAGAAAAGGTTGAGAGCCTTTCCTTTCCCATCGATTATGATGTATTTGGGACAGAAATTGCTCTTGTTCTGTATAATCACAGCATTTCTTGTCTGATCCTCTTGGAGACCAAAGTAGTAATAAAATAGTGTATTATTTTCTCTCTTCTTCAAATAACTTTTGTTTCCTCAAAGAAATAACTATTAGACAAAAAAAATCATCATGCTAACAGAAAACTGAGTTAGAGGTCTGAAATCGATATTACCAGGAATGAGCAAAGTCAGAAATACCACTGCATATTATTCCCAAAGTCTTGAGCCATTCCACCAGAAGAAAGTTATTAAACAAAAAAAACAAACAAACAAAAAGCAACAAAACACAAGGATATTGAAAACTTCTTCTGCAGTAATTGCAATCACAGTGGCAGTCAAGACTCACATAACAAACATATAATCTTCTCAAGCTGAGGGAAATATCTGTGCTACGTTTTGCTTGGGGAACTTTGGAGGACAGATGCCACATTGTGGGCTGCTTAGTCTGGAGCCAGGGACTCTTCTCAGCCCCTCAAGCAATAGTTTAAAAAAAGAGAGAGACCTTTCTGCAAATATAAGATGTCATGAATCCATAATCAAACTCTTGACCTTTACATCTCTATGTTATTTTAACTTAATTTTCTATTTCCTGGTGCTCTTGCAGTGCATCCAGAAACATGAGCCACAAGGAACACCAGATCCTCCAAAGACACCTATCCCATCTGAAATAACAAGTTCACTGTCGGCATAAGAGTCCAGAGCTCCACGCCAGCAACTCCTCCTCTTTGCTGAGCTCAGAGTCTCAGAGACCAGAGGGATCGTGCCCCTGGGATTTCTGGTGACTTGACTGAAAGTGTCATATTGCCCACAACGGTGTCAAGCAAGAGAGCTCACCTGCTCAAGGGCCTGTACCAGGGAAAGCAAAAAACACCACCCAAACACCTGAAATCATTAAATAAAATGGTTCATATAAGCCAGCATAAATTAAGCACTGGGGCTTATCCAGTCAGAGGGAGAGGCTACTGATGTGACCTAGGGGAATATATGCCACCATTTGTGCAAGAAGAATTTGAGACCTGGAACTCAGCAGAACACAACCTACACTTTAAATTTGACCTAACTGGGGAAAGGAAAAAAAATTATGTTCTTTTCATCGAGGGCAGGGGGACAAGGAGAAAATGGATGTGACTGCTTCTGTCCAATCTATATCTTTTGTTATTTTCTAATACCTCTGCTATTTTACAATGTTGTTTTTATGCAAAAGGCAGCAAAACTACACTCCAGAAGTATCACGTGTTGCTACAATGCCTCATCTCATGTTGTGCAAAATGTTTCTCTGACTTCCTTCATCTTGACTGTGGATTTAAATACAAGCTCAAAGTAATTCCCATTCTGCCAAAATTACCTCTTTGCTGTTCTTCACCTTTACAGGATTGTGCTAAAGCTTTTAAAAAGATATATGCTAAACCTAACAACCACATGACATTTAATAGCATCATAATGATCATCTGGATCCCACTGCTACATGAGACCAAAGATGTGAATCGAATAGTGGAATGCACCAACATTTCCAGGGTTTCATTATTCTCATAGGTTGCTTACAGGAGTATCACAAGAGTTTAAGAATCATGAAAATTCCAAATATATCATATCTATTGCTTTCTCTGTAGGCCATTCAAACAAAATCCTTTTTGTTTGTTTTTTTCTTACCCATATATATCAACCATTAGATATTTTCTTGCTTTTCTTCCCAGTTCCAAGGTATGGGTTAGAAGAGTGTAGCTCCCTGGGTTCTTAGAAAAATGTTTGTCTTCTGCAAGTCCTCTAAGATGTTGTCCAAGTCCTTTGATTTCTGATATGTATCTACTGGTTTATATGAAAACTTACCCTCTTTTTTGGGGGGCTGGCCACAGTTAAAATTCTGTGGCTCTAGACAGAGGAGTGCTCAGTTCTCTCTGCATTTGCCATCCCTTATTAGAAAATTAAAATACATTAACAAACATGTAACATTTAATGTGTGAAACATATTAAACTTTCCCACCTTTAATAAGACACAATTTGGCTAATATCATAGACCAAGAAAATTCAAGTGTTCTGATGGCTGCTGCAAGACTCACCGGAGAAAAGTTATATTCTAAAGGATATAACTCCTATATAGGAGTAAAAAAATAATTACAATAATTTTCTACATAGAAACACAGGCTATGATCCTGGATCCCTGGATCTGAATTTCTACAATGCAGATGTCTACATGTGAGGCAGGTGTCTCAGTTCCCACTACAGCCCATGGAGAGCCAGGCAGGACAGGACATGGCTTGGAGTCCACTGATTCATCCCACAGAACAACACCCACACTGAGGAGACTGAATCAGTCTCCAGACTCTGCTCGCTACACTGACTGAAACAGGAGTTAAGGCATCTTCCCTACACTGGTGGTAAACCACCTCTCCAAACTCTAGGTGAGATGTATTCCACTCCTTGCCTCTCACCACTTAGTAGCAAAAAACCTACGCTTTTTGAAACATTTCCTAGTGAAACTGCAGAATTAAATTCCAAGCAAATTCTAACACGTTACCAAAGAAATGAAGGCTGATTACTTCATGGATTACTTACCAGCATGGGTAGCACTGCCTTTGGTGGCTTCTCCAAGGACAAAAGGTAAATTCTTCAATGTAAAAACTGAATTCAAGAGAGATAAGGCGGTCTTGCTTGAAATCCATCTACAGTTCCACAGTCGTGTATCAGGTTTTCTTCCAGAGGATACTGATGGACATTTGAAAGATATTTCTTTCCTCATGTGGATGAAGTATCAAGCAGGTCTGTGATTCAGTTAGGAACAAACACAGGCAATCACTGAGGTACTCGGAACTTCACTGCCTCTTGCTGATACCTGCTCTGGAAAGATACATCAACGGCCTCAGCACCTTCTCCTCTCGAGGGGGCTTGTCCCAACAGAAGGAAGAGATGCTTGGGGATGCAGACATAGAATCACAGCTCATTATTTTTAATTCCTAAGGGCCATTTCTCTGTGATACTGCAAAACTTGCCAAAGGTGACAAGCAAATGCTGCAGGACTCCTGCCTGCCTATGGCAGTTTTTAAACACAAACAGAATGTCGTAAGTGAGATTTACATTATTTTTTTTCCCAGTAATGGTAGAGTACAGTGGAAAGAAGAAGAAAATTTTCATGAAAGCACAGAGTTATTGGAATATATCCTTTTGGAAACAGCTGTGGATTACTTGATTATAGGAAGAAAGCACACAGACAGCTTTCAGAATCTGAACATTTTTGCTTCCTGCAGCAATGTGTTCTCTTTACTTCAGGGAATTTGGGATTAAAAAAGAAGCTTCATGGCCACTGGAGGGTGCAAAATTACCCAGCACAAAGAGCAAGTTTTGTGCACTTCAAAACAACCTTTCTGCTGCACAAATTCCCAAGAGAAAAGTGAGAATTATACTCTCTTTCTTGGAGGTAAAGCTCTATCTGAAAGAAATTTTTCAAAGACAAGTTTTATTTAGACTGCATAATGACAGAAAACTCAAAGTAGAAATACTGAAAGCTTTGCTTAGATGGAAAGGTAACTTTTTAAGAAAGTGTGAAGATTCTCATTAATAGAACATTAAAAAATGTATTCTCTTTGAAAGTTACCTTGCTTCTTTCTACCCCCCCCTCCCCCCAAAAAAAAATCCTTGATAACAGGAACAAAGCTATGGAATATAGGTCTAGGCAATTTTACACACACGATATTTGAATGTACCTGTAAATATTTATTAATGGTATTTTCACATCTGCCCCAAATATTCTAAAGCATCCAGACAGTTTCTTGCTGAATTTTTAGAGAGTCCAATGCAAGTTACTAAATATTTTGTTCTATCTCTTCTTTCCTGACTGCTGACAACTATTCTCCCCTTTGAAAACTTGACTGTGTTTAGAGTCTGGTCAAAATTATTCTTTTCTATAAAGTCAAAAGCAAAAATTACTTCTTATCTCTTTTGCACCATCAGTTATTTGAGAGTCTTCCTAGTTCAGCAATGACACCATGGTGTCATTGCCTTCCTCTTAGTGTAGGTGTTAAACTTCTCTCCTTGTCTTTCATGAGCCTAGAAGTCCACTTCACACTTTAGCCCTTCTGATTTTATCACTACACATTCCTGTTATGCCCTTACATAGCTTTCTAATAATTTTCCTTTCCCTAATTTTGAGTGGATTATGATCCCTCCCATCAAACACTGCCCTGTGCTGACCACATCTGCCCAGCAGAGACTGCACACTGCTAAGTAAAACCCCATCCCAGACTGAAGCTTCCAGCAGGTCGTTCCTCATTAGCAGAATGGGAAGGAAAAGTACAAACTTTCCCCTGCTCTGAGTGGGTTGGTTTTTTTAGCTCCTTATAACATGTGTGGCCTAATTATGTGACTTGGCAACAGCCAGGACAACAGCTGATTTGGTCTGTAGCATACTGATAGCAATACAATACTTGTAAATACTAAATCATAATGTATTTGTGGTATTTGAGAAACAGTTTCAAAATGCCAATACTAATACTATTCCTTTCCCATTGTAAAGAGTAAAAAAATATACCAGAGACCTATGATAGTATGATTCTGTTAACAGTTCTCAGTCTGCACTGCAGGCTGCAGATACCCAACTTTTCTAAGCCAACCAAATATTCTGAAGGTCAAACACTATGAATAGTTGCTAACTTCCAACTTCAAGACCTACTTGTTCAACTTGAAAAGGTTCTTTCCCATCTCCAAACTCTCTCCCTATACATCTTTATAATCTTTGTATATTTGTTATAAACAATAATCCATCAGGAAGACATCCTTTGTATGGATCAACTCACTCTTCATGACTGTGTTGCATTGGCCATTCACAGCTGCTAGAGTGAGATACACTCAACCTCTGGCCAATACAAGTAAAAAGCTGGGAGTAGGCCTTCAAATACAGCAATCTGCACCACAGCATGGCAAAAACAAGGGGTTTGCTCAGAATTGTGACTACTCACTACATTTACCACAAAAGAGAACTCTCCATCTTCAAATGGCAACTATGAATCGGTGGGCAAGTCAGATTTCCATATCACCAAACAAAATAAAACTCAGAATTAATTCATTTCTTTAATCAAAGAATTGAAAGGAATCAAAATTTTCTGCTAGGCATGCTGTCAAACTGACAAAGTGACTCAGTGAGCAGAATAATTGGTCTGTAATGTGATTATATTTGGGGATTCAGGTTGGGGTTTAGACATGCTGTTAAAGACTAAACTGAAATAACAGATTTAACACAAAGTTGTCAGGCCTGCAGTTTTAAAAGGTCCTGCTGTCAGTCATTAAACAAGTGGAAACTCAGTGCAAAAAATAATTGGCTTACTGTGGCTTCATTAGTAAATATCCTTAATAAGCTGATCCAGATGTGAAACACAGTTCCTGAGAAGGTGAGAGTGATAGTTTTTAGATTATTCCCCAAGACCTGTCCTCTTCCACAACAGACTCCTTGCAGGAGAGGGAGATGACCAATAACCATGAAGCCCATCTCCAATAAACAGACCCTCTCTCCAAGACCCCAGCTATTAGGAAAGGGAGCAGGACAGATGTCCAAGAACTCCCCAGGATCAGGCAGTGCCAGTCTACTTAACTAAGAGTCAGTCACATACAGAGGAGCTAAGTACAATACCACACAGGAGAAGCACCCTTGTTGGCACCCTCAAACACACAGTGCAGTCAATGTGTTACAGGGGAAGAAAAACCCCAGTAAAACAAAAACCAAAAACATGCAATGAAAACTGCATAGCCAGAAATCTTCTGTGAAGCTAAAACACATTAACCAGAAGTTGCACAAAGATGTCTGCATAACCCAAGTAATGCATATAGGGTAATTTAAGAAAATGAAACATGACAATTCTATTGCCCAAATAATGCAGACACATGAAACACCACAGGACCAGTAGCATCAGAACTGAGCAATCATGTGATGATAAAAACCAGAGTAGAGCAGAGGGGCAGAATGACATCCCTCGCCCTGCTGGCCATGCTGCTTTTGACACATCCCAGGATACAATTGGCTTTCTGGGATGTGAGCATACAGTGACAAATCACATCCAGTTTCTCATCCACCAGCACCACCACATCCTTCTGGGCAGGGCTGCTCTCCGTGACTTCTTCTCCCAGTCTGTTTCATGTCTGGGGTTGCCCTGACCCAGGACTAGCACTTAGACTTGTTGAACCTCATGAGGTTCTCATGGGCCCACGTCTCAAGTTTGTCCAGCCCCATGGCATGGCATCCCATCCTTCTGTAGTGCCAACTGCACCACCCAGCTCACAACCTCTTCTGAGTCCTTACAACCCTCTTGCATGTCCTCACTTCCCAACAATAAAAAACAATCCAAGCTTTCCAGCATTGCTGTTTTGTTAGGCAGGGACTCACTGACCTTTTTTAAGTTAATTATTTAATATGCCAGAATCATATTACTGTTCTCATCTACCTGTGTTCCTGTTTGATTTGTGTAAAAAATACACTAAGGAAGACAACTACACTGTTTAACTGCAAGACTCTACTTGTTTTTCATTAGTGGAAATGAAGACAACAAAATTATCCCAGACAGCAGTACCCATCAAGATTTGATTTGGAAGCTTTGCACAGAAGCTAAAAATAAAAGACTGTGCAGTCATAAATCATTTAAAACTGTGTTCATGGACAAAGAGCACTTCAAGGATGACGTGTTCAACTGAAGTGGATGGGATCCCAGGGGTGCACAAGGAGCTGGGGTCTGAGAGGACTTTCTAGGTGCTCTAAGCAACCCAAATCCCAGGCACTGGTTTGGGGCAGGGGATGTGCAAATGCTTTTGGGCAAATTCACTTGGTCCAAAGAGACAGCAGATTCGCAGCTGTCAGAGGAAGCTGTGTTTGTCAAAACCTTCAGACACAAAGTTCATGTCTGCAAGAAGCAGTGAAGATCAAAGTCCTGATGATTAAGATTTCATTAGAGAATGCTATTCTTTTTTTTTTTCCAGTTTAAAAGAAAGTTTTTAAAAGGTTTCATATTCGATAGGAAATATAAAATGCTATTTATCCAGTCTTGCAGACAGCTATATACAGAGACAAGAACTACTCACACAGATGTGAGATGAATTCCATATCATCTGTTTCTGTTCTAATACTGGCCAAAGTATTTTTGCTCTAAATAATAGTACAAAAGCTTTCCACAGAAGGCTACACCTCAATAAAAGTGGCAAGCTGGTGAACAGGAACCTCGCAAGAAGCCCTGTGCTGTTTGTAAAAAGAGGTAATAGCCAAATTCTCTGTCCACTCTGCCTTCTAAAGCCCATCAAGCTGTTCAGGGCTTTTAAAATCCTGAATCTATCTTCATTACAGATAAAATTTTCCTCAGTTTTCAGGAATGGCCAGTAGTATACACTTCTAAGTTCAACTAGCCTGACTGTAAATCACTGCAAGAACACATGGCACATAATTACAACCACGCCTCTCAAAACTCCTTTCTGCTGAGTGGTGGCTCTGTCATCTGCCAAGAGCAAAGGGCAAAGCTTGCACGGTGCTGTGAATTAGATCTGGGACCACAACAATCCTGATAGAACACTAAAGGTTTCACATGTTGCTGAGCAGTGCTTCCACAACATCAAGGCCTCTCCTGTTTCTCCCTCTGCCCCCTCAGTGTGCAAGAGGTTGGGAAGGGGCACAGCTAAGCAGATGACCTGAATGGGAATGGTATCACAGCAATGTCTGATTTTCAGCTAATTTTTTTCCTATGGAAAAACAGAATATAATCCTGGAGTTTCTATCCATTTCTATCTCAACTTTCACAGACGTTTCTGACTCTACTAAAGCAACTCTTTCTATTGCATTTGGTACTTGAGATGCCCACAGCAGCCACACCTATAGCACGAAAAATGAGATCAGAAGTTGCATTAAGTCCATCAGCAACAGCCCAAGTGATAGCAAGGAAACAGTTTAGCCAGTGCACACAAATATTGCAGGGTGAACATGGATGTGACATCAATTGCTAGTTGCTGCAATACAGCATTGCTGCTTAACTTTGCAGATGACTCAAGCAGGTGTAAAAAAATAATTTAAAAGCAGAAGTAGAATTCAAAATTATCTCATCAAAATGAAAATAAAAAAGGTCTATAAAAAGGAAATTAAGTCAATAACTATAGGAGCAAGAACAGAGACTTGGGTATAATTTGCTATAATAGCAAACTGTTGACTTGAGAGCAGGAGAGGATCTGAAGGTTGCAGGGAGTCATGGGCTTCCCTATGTCAAAGTCTCCTGCAACAGATAACCTGCACTGGGGGAGTGTGTGTCTGTGAATAGGAGGATATTCCACCAAGAATGGCATCAACCCCCTCATATCAAACACAATGATAAGACTTCTCTGAGATAGCTACTCTTGAGACTTCCATTATATCCTATCTTAATGAACTAGAGAGACTCTAAAGCACAAAAGAATGAGAGGAAGAACAGAAAAAAAAAACAACCTCCAGGAAACCATTGAAAGAAAATGGACAGTATAACCTGACAACAAGAATTTGGAGACAGCCTAACTGCAGTCCTCAGATATGCAAAAGCAGCCTCCAAAGAATGAAATAATGTTTCACACATTTGTAACAGACAAGACAATAAATACTGAACTTGAATCATGGAGAAATGAGATTAAAGATAAGAAGCCAAATGGTTCATGATGAAAAACAGGCCTAGGAATGCTAATGCCACAAACATACCTGAATTTCACTTTGAATCAGCTAGACAAAATTATCTCCTGTCTTCCTCCACTGATTCTATGGATGCCACGAACCACTTATGAAAGGCTTAAGGTTTACTCAATACATTTTATAAATCCAGTATTAGCAGATTAAGTACATGAACAAGTAAAGTTGTAATTCCTTTTTTGTACTTAAAACTACCTTCTCCTCATGATAAGGGACACTCTCAGACATATAATAGCATTTAATAGTGTAAAGCCTCATGTAACTCTAGTGAAATCCCACGAAGCCTCAGCACTTGTTCTCTAAATGTAACCAGTACATATCCTAACACACACAGTTACACGGAGACCCAGAGTGCTGGGTTGCCATGCAGTTGCCATGCCAGGCTTTGCACTTTTCCACTACATAACATTAGCAAACCCTCACTGACAGCCATGGGAAAGGGTGATTCAGGCAAAGATCCAACACTGTAGTACAGACTGGTCAGTCTTAGTGGCTAAGAGGCTGAACCAGCCATTCCTAGCAAGTACTTGCTAAGTCTTAGCAAGTATTGCTAAGGTGAGTTACCTAATGAAAGAGCAGCTTGAGTAAGATAATGAAAATCTAAGTCCTGCAATAACAGCCAGGAAAGAAGAGAGAGGGATGGAAAGATCATAATGGCACCATTTCTGATTCAATTTGCCCATGTTAACTCTAAACTAAAAGCCTACATTCCCAGTTCCAGCTGGAGATGCCATCATCCATAAAGCCGTTACGACTGTTAATCATTGTCTTCCACCTCACTGGCAAGTTCTTAGGCCTCCTGAAGTGTAGTCAAACATTCAAAGAGTTGTTCTACACTAGAAGGGAGAATATTGGAAGAGCTGGAAGAGCTGCAATGCTTTCAAACAACTGCAAAGCACACACCTGAAACTGGCTATAAAAACCATCTAGAGACCTAAGAGAACACTTGGCAATCCCAAAAGAAGGCTGTAACCTGTGACAACAGCCAAGGGGAAGCCGTACAGTGGCAACTGTATTTATGCCCCATTAAATACTTATCAGCTGCTAGCTGCTCCTATCTTGTCATATACAGTGCTGTTCCAAAACATTTTCACATAATATACCAGAACCAAATAAAATCACAGCAGAAAGAGCTGGGAGAGACTTGGAAAAGTCATCTTGTCTGGTCTCAAAAGCAAACTGTATCTGTCTCTTATTCCAGATTGGCAGGTGACCAATAGCTGTGCATCAATGGCCAGAAATCACAAAGCAGAAAATCTTGAATAAAAATATTACCTCAAAGACAGTAGTTTGTGCAGAATACCTTCAACTTTATTCTAAAATGTTAATTGTGCTTGTGGGGTTTTGCTGAATTTGTTTTTACTGAATGTATGCTGTAGCATACTTGGTTTACAAAAGCTAAAAATTTTTAAATACAGAATTGATGCATTTTCAATTCTGATACAGAACTTAAAGTTGGCTCATCAGAGCAATTTCAGGCTGCCTGCTGCCCTCAGACCACTTGTATAAAGGCACATGCAGCTTGAGCACTGAGGAATGAACTTTTTACAACTACCCACACATCAAGAGCTCCGACTCTGCTGTTACATCTCTCGTCTGTAACCAATATGTGAGATGTGCCTCAATGTCCAGTGCTTAGGTAACACCCAGGCGCCAGGGAGGGTAAAGATGCTTGCAGGAAAAGATGCTTTGTACTCTAGTGTCTAGTCCTAGTTCACCTAGGATATTAAAGATCTTGTTTTCAAAACAGCTACACTTGAAGGAAGAGTATAGCAGCCTATGTTTCCATGACTTTTCATCCACAGTCCAGTCAAACTTAGAAAAACATACTTTAATGATAAAATGACATATGCAGAAAACTGGAAATGTTGAAGAAATTTCAACCAAAGAAAGAACTCTCAAGGGAACCATCAAAACTTCTCTTCTTTCGTGAGATTTCAAGAGATAGGGGAACTGCCATAAGAATTACTATTAATTTTAACACATTGTTTTCCCTTCAGAAGAGTAGCAGCACATATTACACGATCTTCCTGTAACACAGGGCAGAACATGGATATAATCCAATACCTGTTAAATCACACGTGTAGATTCACTTGAAGAGAGATCCTTTTCCTCCCAGGTCACACAAAAGAGTACACAGAAGCACATTTATAATAACGTAAGAAATCAAGCTTCCAATCCATTTTCCCTAAAGACACCCGAATTTGTATTTTCTTCCTCCAAGTGCCAAAGAACTTAGTTATTGGGTATTCTTCCAGATGAAAGAGGTCTACTTAAAATATTTCAATATTTCTAAGAGTAAGGACTGAAGTCTAAGCATACCATGCCTTCCACGAGTGCCCTAACAAGCTGTGTTGACTGTCATGGCCTCATGAATATTTAGAGATACTTATGAAGAGGAACAGCTTAACCTGACAATATGCGTGTCTGGTCTGCAACCAATTACAAGAACAAACTATTCTCAGTGTGTGTGGTAAACACAGTCTCCCATTCTGAAGACTTCTATCAGGGTAAGAAACATTTTCCTGTATCACCAGCTTGAGTCACCCTTATCCTGTATTTCAGAGTCCTTTCCAAAGAATACCAATAGTTTTGCTGAAATCAGAATAATAAAATATGCACAGACATGAGTCAAAGGACCTTTCTGCATACAAGTTGGGCATCCTTTAGGAAACACAGCTCTTCCCTTGAGAAACACAAATTCTGAGAGAAGTGATGTCAGAAGAATTGCATTTCCAGCACAGCATTGGATAAAGACTTTTCCATGGCCTTAAAAGACAGTCACCTCTGCTGCTTCCAGCTATCATCCCAGGGGGCAGATGAGACTGGAGGCTACATATGCTTTCAGAAAAAAACATTTTTAGTCATGCTTTACACCACCAAAGACTGCACTTTAGCTAAATTTGGTTCAGCATTACCACATTCTAAGCAACTACTAGCAGCTACTATTTTGATGTGAAATAGTATTTGCTAATATACTTATACTTTGCTAAGTACTCCTCCCATTAGCCTAAAGAAGATCAAAACTTCTACTGGAGAACAGTAGAACTGTCCCTTTTATCCATGGCTTGCTGGTGAACACAGTATAAATCAGACATTAAATCTCTATAATTATCATCAAAGCTTACTTTTAAGTTATTTCTCTTGCAGTGACACAAATTGACAAAGATCCTACAGAAAATAATTCACAACACGGCAGATTTCTGTCTCTACCAGACTTATTTGCCAAAATGTGGCAGTGGGGTAGGAACAGGGAAAGCACCAGCTCTTCAGCAAAGCTGCAAAAGACCACCAAGGGACTAGAAATGAACACTTTTTCAACCCTGTAATATTTAGTGATCCATTTCTTAATCTGAGCAGTTCACAATAGTTAACAGAGCTGTACAGAGCAACAGTTCAGCAGGAAAAGAATGGGAAGCATGTTGAGACACACAAAGCCTCAACCTCTCCTATGCCAAGGGCCTTCCACCTTCCACCATTTGCAGCCTTTCCCTGTAGCACTGCAGCCTTCTGTACACAAGTTTGCACCCTTGTGCTGCTGCAATGCAACGCATGTCCTTCTGTCCTTGTCTCCTATTCTCCTTGTTCTCCCAACTCTGCATCTGCAAAGCCCAAGCCTGCTATGTCAGGGTTTCCACAGGAAGTGGTGGACACTGATACAAGGATCCTTTCCTCATCTCACACTTCCCTACCCTCATTTCATAACTTTTACACAAAAGAGAAAACAAAATCTAGCAAATAAAATGGTGGAAAGTGATCATTGAAATAGCATGCAGGCATTTCCCAGTGACATCCATGCATAACAATCAATTAACATGCAACTCTTGCCTCTGGCCAGGGCATGCTTCCACCAGCTCTAACGGCACCACAAGCAGGAAAAACAAGCAAGGATTTTGAGCTGGTCTTGGTGAAAACTATTAGGGCAAAGTATTATGGCAAACCACCTGTGGCACTACAGGGGATGCCCAGGGGAAAAGAGTCAGCTGGGGAGATCCCTGTAATGATTTTCTTCATTGCTGGCCATCAGAGAGCGTTTTCCTTTGAGATTCTTCTTTTACTGTTATCAGAAGTAACTGTTACTATTAAAGCTGTCATTTTTCACCAGCTGTGGACTGTCTCATTATCCTTTGTGCTTGAAAAACACTACTTCATATTGCAAGAAAGGACAAAAAATTGCATTCATTCTTGTGCAGCAGGTTTATCAATCACATCCTTCACGAATGTTTGTGTTACTGCAATGACCTCAACTTAAAGACCACAAGGACACAAAATCAGAGAACTATTTACTGTATAATTTCCTTCTGCAGCAATGTATTTGTATTAACCAAAATGTTCTTAAAATGTACACCATTTTCTACAAAAGTTCACCATGATAATTAAGCACTGGCTAAATACAATATAAAAAAATACCAGTTGTCTCAAAGATTATAAAAACTCCAAAAGCAAAAGTTACATTTTTAAGAACTCAAATGGCCACATGGATATTATCCTTTTGGCTCAGTTGAAAAAGGAAAAACTAAACTCACTGTACAAATCTGGTTTTTCAGGCTTGCAGGTAGAGGTGATCCAGTGTCCGAAACAGAAACAGATCATCAGCAATTAAACAATATCCTACATTTTAAAATATATTAGCAACACATAACACATTGGTGTTATTCTTAACATCTGAAGTATCCCTTAGTGTAATTTATGGCTTATATAGTCCTTGACTCGAGGTTTTCATTCTTTCTTTTTGGTGAAGTCATATGGTTTCCACCACTGTGCAAACTGCAACACCTTTTTCCGCTGTTCCTCAAAGTTCTGTCTGATTCCTTTTCTCCAGAGCCGCGGTTCCAAGTCCAGCATGCCACCAATAATTTCCTTTGCAAGTAAAAGTAAGATAGATAATGATAAATGCAGAATTATCATATAACTTAACACTAAATACATATTTTCAAATTATGAGATTGTCCATTTTCTTCAAGTGCTAGTTAAAACCTGAAATTCTGAAAAACATACCAATTTAAACAGAACTACAGTTGTTAGATGGTTGCCTCAGCAAAATTCTTGTAAGCACAGCACATCAATGTACTGTTAAATATCCTAACATTGCAAGTCTGTTAATGCATTAGTGAATTTGTGATTAAAGTTAAGTCCAGAGAAAGAAAGCTGCCCACTTTGCTATTCCTGGTGCTATATTTCTCCCCAGTCACTCTTCCGTGTTTTTGCAACACTGACTCTTTCAAAAAATGTTTGCTGTGACATAATAAAGAAAGAAAGAATTTATTACAGCTCTCCCTCTATATACTAGACATTGTACACTATACATACCATGAGGTGCAATTTAAACACACGAGGATTTTTTTAGGAATTGTCTGTGAGTCTGTATGTGTATGCACACTAATTTATACAACCAGGTGTCAGTGCACCTATTTGTCAATACTATGGCCATGAAAATTCTTAAGTAGATGCAAGTATCTTCCATCTACAAGATTATATATCTATAATGTCAAATAACTGCAGTTCTGATCACATGAAAAGAAACATGAATTTAGAATCACAATCTCAGTACAAGCTAGTGAAAAAATCAACTACTTTATTCAAGAAGCCAAGTTACAGTGACTCATCAAGAAAAGACAGATAATAAACTGAGATAGGGTACATCAAAGTAACCGTTCTGGCAGCATCTGTTTTAATTACTTAAATTTTCCAAAGCAGAGTATAATTGGGAAATCAATCTTTTACATAACAATACCTTTCCAAAGTAATGAGGGAAATTGTGTTGATCTTCGATCACATGAGCAAATCCTCCTTGAAGGCCAAAGTCCACAGAAAAGTATGGCAATCCTTTAGGAACCTACACATGCAAAACCATATTTTTCAGATGTTTAACAAACTGTTGGCATTTACTCAACCTCCCCATAAGAGAATGAATTTGAAAATGGTTTTGCAGTTGATAATATCATGTTTTATTTTAAGCCACCTCTCAACCAACTACATGTAGGCTAAAATTGCAACAGAGAAACAGTAAACCAAACAGGTAAGGGAAAAGAACAGCAACTGGACAAAAAGAGACTGAAGAGAGGACGACTGGGTGCCAGAACCTCCAGAGGCCACAGCTGGAATTGCAGGTAAGAAATGGGGACACATTTGTGCACACTGAGCAAATGCCTCCCTGACTCCACATCTCTGAATTATAATCTCTGAATTACATGGGTTTAACAGAAATTTTAAGACAACCACTAGAAAATTGCATTTATTAAAGGTAAGACGTTGACTGGTAATAGGAAATATTTACCCAGTGAAAACACTGACACTCAGGGGCAAGGGAAAACACCTCTAAGAACCAGAAACCCTCTCTACGTGAATGGAAGGATATTAACCTTAACTTGACAAATCAGACAACTTAATAGTTCTGTCAGCCTGCAGGGGAGATGCTGGATATCCTGCCACAACAAAGACCGTCCAGTGTGACAGAAGTGGATCCATTTACTGCTACAGTACTGCAAGTAATTTCTGCTGCTTCAGTGCAACAAGTTATTTTTCACTCTTTCAATTGTTGAGGGTGTTTCTGTACCAATAAGATTTACAAAGCCTCCAATTCATAAGCATTTCCTCTGCTACAGTCCAAATAACTATATAACTTTCAGGAGGCGTGCTCCATATGTTGCTTGAAATAGTGACTCTAAAAACAGAGTAATACAGAGGAACAATGTAGCACAGCAAGAAACATTTAACATTTTAAATGGACTTTTAAAAAATCATTAAATAAGGGAAAATGGTTTGGCAGGTGAAACCTTAAAGAAAAGGTCAGTTTTGTCTTATTTCTCACAATTTTTGCACACAATACACCCACTAGGTGATGTCTCAGCCATGTCTGATCTTCCTTACAGGTACCACCATCTCCCAATACAATTTTCCAAACTCAGCTCAGTCTCTAAGCTACACTCTATGATCTTCCTGAAGCCTACAGACATTTCTTACAATAATGATAAAATCACACAACTGTGTAACGATTTATGTTCAGATACACTGTATTAAATTAAAGAACTGTCCTGACTTAATCTGACAACTTTCTGCATTTAATCTCCTTCTTTGTCATATCAGGCTTCATGTCTCATTATTAAAACTCATCTCTTTCTCATAAAATAGGGTATTTTTTTAGTACAAAGGTGCTATGTTTACTAATTTCAGAAATTAAGTATTATTACTACATAGTAGTAAACTACTAGGGGTAGAGTCTATATAACATGCATCTTCCACCTCAATATTAAAAAGACAGAACAGTCTTTGAACCTAACAGATACAGCATTATTCCTTTAAGATTTGTTTATATAAACATGTTTCATCTCAGTATCCAGGAGACAGAGAGGGTACTGTTCCCTTGTTTTATAAAGAAAGGATTCATAATGCTATTTATATTTTCACTTCATAAACTTAGCAACACAAATGGCTGTTCTAGGTTAATGAAAAAGACACATCATATTTGTTCCAGGAAAGTAATTTGCAAATCTTTGATCTACCTTAATTCTTAAGTTAATTAAGAAAATTATGCCAGTACATGTCCTTAAAGTGTCAGCTTTGTTCTCAACTAATGCTGGCAGCTTAGTCCACCAATTGTTGAAATAAATGGGAATCTTTTCCCTAATGTCAGTTAGGAGTTCAGACTGGTAATTCTCCTCGTACCTATGCCATCTTCTGATGCACTAATCTAATTGTGCTCCTTTTCTTCTCTCTTTGAGAGAGTTAACAATGAAAAAAAAGTTAAAAGAATTTGATTACAAATTCAGGATTCAAAACACTTCATTACTTACAGATTTCCGAATATCTTTTGAAGAAAGATCAATTAACTTCTTGTTCATGGACCACTCTTCATCAGACTCCATTATAGCTTTCTGAAAAATGATTTTATCTAAATGTGAAAATAGTCCTTCATACAGCAAATAAAGAACTAACTGTAGTGAAGTAACACTAACTTGTACTGCAAGTACCAATTACTTCTTAACAAAGTAACTTTATTTTTGGTAACCTTCTCATTTCCACAAGCTACTTTATAAAGATATCATATCTGGTATGGTATCTTCAGACCCACCTAATTCAGTTCCTCTGCTTCTTTTTTTATTTTAATTTAAGTTTTGCTTGACAGAAATTTCCATAAAAGGTCACATTCTCTTTTTTCTCACCCCATACAAAACCTCTGATGAATCCATTACACTATAATAGCTTTCTTTCTCTTTTAAACACTAAGAGAAGAATCCAGCTTAGAAGGATGATTGCCCTTAAAAACCCAAAGTTGACTCTGTATTCCCCATAGTATGGAATTGGGTATAGTGTAGGGTAGGTACCTTTTAAATTTCATTTGCTGTGCATTTTAATGGTAGACACTTCTGAAATAAATGACATTGAATTAAATCTTGTTCCTTCTCTTTCCTTGAGTATTCAAAGAAAACACATGTTTTACCAGCACCTGAAGCACAGCAGTCAGATCTAACAGCTGGAGGGTTTAAAATGTGGTAAAAGTCACTGTATTGTTGTTCACCATATTGCTCCTCCACTTCATCAAAACTCAATCACATTATTTCCAGAAAACATGAATAGTATTTTAAAAATCCAATAAAATACTTTACTTATAAAATGCAAATCATGAGTCATTTTCTGAAAGCTGAAAGGACTCTGTTCCAGGCAAAAGCCTCAATGAACCTTTTCTTACAGGGTCAGGGGAAAGAGACCAGAAAAGCTAGAGAAGATATATCTATCGTGGTGTAGAATGTTCATCAGATACATGCAAAAGATACATGCAAAATTCGGGCTTACTGAAATAATACGGGGATGAAACAATATCTACATTGATATTTCTTAAAACAGTTAACATTATTTTCTCATTTAATGCTTTCCAGGGCACAAGTATTGTGTTTTAAGTTTATACTACAGGACCTAAGTGAGAAGTATTGCAATCCTTAAAACACTACAATTCTCTCACCTTCTTCTGGAATTTGCCAGTGCAGTCAGACTTGGGACAAAGGCTCAAAAACAGCTCTTCCACTGACTACTTGAAAAACTCAATTACCTCACAGAGCTTATTTGAAGATCAAGGATATTAGCAAAGAATGGATTCAGACGAAGGATCAAAGAACACATCTTTTCAAAAAAAGTACTTGAATATCAAAAGTGTTTCCCAGAAACAGATGAATTATAATATATGTATTCAAATTACTTCAGAAAAAAAACATTTTCATATACCTTAAAGTAGATTGGAGCCATATCTCCTACTTCTTTTGGAAGAGGAATGCATTCATATACCATATGATACCGCTTCTTCATACTCATATTTGTTTCTAGGAACACACAGTCCAAGTCTTTAGCTTCAAACATTTTTACCAATGCATTCCGGAACATCTATTTAAAGAAAAAAAAGTGTTATTTAAACTAATTTTTCAAATCTTTCAGATACAATGTATTATTTCACAAGCATATATATTTGTAATAAGCTAACAACAAAATGGAAAACAGTAGCAATCACACTAGGAAAATTCTGTCTTATTTACTAATATAAATATTAACTGTATTTCCTATGATAAGAACATAGGAAGTCTAGAAAACTATTGTGAAATACACAATACAGTTAACACTAAAAACTTAGTTTTAATAAATACCACATATTTTTACAGCTGAAACGTTGTTGAACTTCTTAGCTGTAGTGCTCCAAAAAACGACGACTTTAACAGTAGATCCCAAGCTTGCAATTCCTAAGAAGGTAATGACCTGACTACAGTTACAACATACTGCCTATAGCTAAAATTACCCTCTTATTACTCCTTCAAATTACACTGTTTAACAAAAAAAAATTTAAAAAAGGAAAGTATTTCCACTAGGCATACTTGATCTTTAGGCAAAAATTAACATTGCCTCAAAAAGTAAAGGCACCATCTTCATTGTATGGAAGCGAACCAAATGTAACACTCAATACATGTGGCCTCACACTACATTTACCAGTTCCCTGGCAGAGGGATTAGGTGCTGCACCCATTCAAAGTGTATTTCAGTTAAAAATTCCGACAGCTCCGGTGTCAGGGTCCTGCACACACCCAAGAGGCCCTTCAGCCTTTTCTACCTGCTGGGGCTCTGCCTGCCCATGCAGGTAGTCAGCTCTGATTTGCTGCAGTTGTGGACTGGATCAGATCCAGCAGAAAGAGCTGGAGCAATAAAGTGAGCATGGTGAGAAGAATGGTCCTGGCCCCCTGTCACTCAGGAGCTGCAACTAAATCCAGGCTGTCACTCATGGTCTTTGCCTGAGCTGTTTCAGGGATGCCTGTGCCCAGGCATGTATCTGACTTCATCTCAAACCTAAGTCACCACTGCAAACTTGCCTGGCCATCATGGGACCATGGATGACCCTGTCTACTATGATGGGAACTCATGGAACTGTGCCTTGTCAATGAGATGACCTCCCCAACCTGCCTTGCCCATCACCTTGCACCCCTGACTTGCTTTCCTGCAGAGCAGCTGGCTCTTGCTGTTCCCTGGCTCTTGACAGTTGGCATTACCATCCAAGAGCATCATTCTATAGCTTACAATGTTCAGATGCTGAACTAAATTATCAAGCACAAAGGATGATTTCTGAGAGTCATTTAAATTCACTTTCAAGTGCACAAAAGATCTAACTTTCTGATAGGATGAATGTTCCTGTAAGTTTCTCAATATCTTGAAAAATGTTTTTTAAAAATGAAGATTTTTGTATTACACATGCTTCTATACCATTTCCACTGACTGTAGGAACCTCATAGATGGAGGTACCTTAGCCCTATGACATAATTTATAGGTAGTCCTTTTTGCACCAATTATTTTTTTCCATTTAACAATGCTCAGAAGTACAAACAGCACCATTGAAAGGCTAATCCCATGTAAAGATTTAGGATTCCTTATCTTAATGTCAATGGAGAGTTGATGAATCAAACAAACATAAACAAACACACATCATCAACATCAGCAAGTACTGAAATAAAATAGAAGGAAAACAAATCACTATCAGGTTTTCAATGCAATAGGACTAGAAATTGAGCTCCCCATCCTTTCGCCATCTTACACATTATGAATCAAACTAAAAGTCTAAGAAACGTGGCCAAATATATACCTAAACCAGGCATTTAAGCTCTTCAAAGTGGGCCCTTGTGCCCTGAATTTTTCCTCACTAATGAGCTGCTCCATGCTGTGACAGGAAAATGCTACCATCACTCCCTAAAACAACTGATGAATTACAGCCAGAAGACACTGCCCAGTGTTCCATGACTCATAGGGGACTTTACTGAACAAACTGACAAGCTACTCTGAATTAAGATCTTTTTGTCTTCTCCTTGTCACTCTAGCCACCAGACCTCTACTTCTGAAACACATTGAAGCAAGCAATGTGGTGAGATACCAAAGGCTGAGAAAGACTATTACTTACAGTTGGTACCCTGCAGTATCAACTGAAATAGAAATCCACCAAAAAGTCTAAAATATCAGCAGATGTTAGCTAACATTTCCCCAGCTGCATTTACTTGTTTTTAAATACATTGCACTTTTCTTCCGAATTGTGAGCAGGCCCAAGAATAATTAGGACTGGAAAGGAGAAAACCATCCATAAGGGCAAATATGAAGGCTTGGCTTATGCTTGGATGCACACGACATTAATACATGCAACAGTTCTGTCAACACAGAATGTGTAAAGATTTATATCCTTTCATGTTAAGAATATTCCATGCATATTTACTTTGGCAAGTGAGCCCATCAGTCTAAACTACACAGTATGTTAAATTCAAGTGCTTGAAGGCATATAACATTGTTGGGGTTTTAGAAGCCCCCCATTCTTTCTTTTTTCTCTCCCCTCTTAAAGGAATTTTTTCCCATGTTTGGTTGCTAAGGAACAAATAGCTGGGTACTTAGGAGAAACAAAGGGACATGGCCACAGAGAAGGGCCTGGCCCTCTTTTCACCTGGAGCTTTTCTCATTGAGCAGAAACTAGAACCGGGCAGGATTTGAACTGGCAAAGGGGAGCAAGATACAGCCAGGCTGGAGTTTCTCTGGCACTCTGGCACTGGGAGGAGAGAGAGGCTGCTCTGCCCTGCCGCTCCTCTGCTGTTTCTGCCAGTCCTCTGCTGCTCCTGCCGCCTTTGCTGCTTCAGCCATTTCTGGCACAGCCATCACTCCTGCTTCGGTTTTGGCTTTTTCTGCCCCTGCCGCAAGCTTTCTGCTACACTGTAGCTTCGGCGCCCTGCCTGCTGAGACCTCCTGAGACCCCGCTGCAGCTCCGGAGTTGGATACATCTCATCTACAGCCCGGGATTTGGGTCCATCTCTCCTGCTCCAGCCTCCTGTCCCCGAGGGTCCTTCCCCGCTGCCCCAGGGGGGTTGTGAGTTTACTCTCTGCCGCCGCCATTTCCTGAGGGCCGAGCTCGCTCCGGAGCGCCCCCTGCAGCCGCGGGGGAACATCGCTGCCTGACAGCCCAGAGAGGCTGCACCGGACTCTGCTCTGTTTGGTATCACCACCAGGGTTACTGCTGTTTGTTTGCCTTGCTTTATATATGTGTTTATATAATCATTAGTAAAGAACTGTTATTCCCATTTCCCATATCTCTGCTTGAAAGCCCTTGATTTCGAAATTATAATAATTTGGAGGGAAGGGGGTTACATCCTCCATTCCAAGGGAAGCTCTTGCCTTCCTTAGCAGACACCTGTCTTTCAAACTAAGACAAATATAAAGGAATCCTTTTTGCTTTACTCCAATATATCCAAAAAAAACCCCCAGCAAAAATAGTTAGCTAAAACGTGTACTTCATACAACATTTTGTGAATACTTAAAGTGTGACAATTTATTTCCCTTCAACAGTAAAAAAATATGTCTCTGGCATTGAAAGTTAGTTTAGTTACTGACTGCCTATACTCTTGCTAAAAGCTTTTTAGATTCCTTCTACTGTAATACATAGATGTTGGGGGGAAAAATTCATGCATCCATCACTTTCCAAAGTACTTTGCTGCAAAGAAATACCTAAGCTGTCTATGAATATATTTCAAAGGATCAAAGGATAATGGTTTTAGCAACTAGTTGCCTTTTCTAGCAAGTAAAAGACTAGTGTTGAATACAGGGACAGCATTTGCTTATCTTTTCCGCATCCTATTTTCCTTTTCATACAATTTAGAAAAATTATAATTGTTTAGTTAAGAGATCGGGAAAAACAGAAGATCTAGGATAAACATGTTCATCACTTTCGGCATTCTCTTTTGTTCCTCTTTATCTTACTTATTTGCTTCTTATCCAACTTTCTTAGGCATTTCTGTCATATACAAGAGAACTCCTTTTCCTTCCTGGTTGGAGGGGAGCATAATTTACCAGGAAGCACTGTAAAAAATACCTTTAACCGTGAGAATGAATGTGGGGTGCAAATTTGAAAAGTCAGAGAATCCATCCCTAGACTTGAGGGAAGACCAGCATTATTTAAATTATTGCAAACTTTAAAATTATGCTGGTTTTAAATCTCAGAAACTAAAACAATGAAGCCTTTCTATAGTCTGATACAATCTCCAATATTTCAATATAAGAGGTTGCAAATTGTTTTCCACTTGTAATAATACTGGTGGGAGGGGGTATGCAATTGACAAACACAGTCAATCTCTTAGGCATCCCTCCCTTGATTTTCTGTCTCCAAAGAAAACAGAACTCAAAATCTTCAAAATGTCTTCATAAGAGAACTGGAAAGCACAACCCATCATGGTTAGCACTTTATTTTAATAATGCTTTTCCAAAAAGGAAGAAATTCGGAATCGAACACAATCTCATTGTTTTAACAGTAAGATAGTTCTCTTTTAACTGATATCTAAAACACAGATTAAAAAACTGAATCTATGTAAACAACATATTTGTATTTCATTTTAAGTGATCTGCCTGCTCTGACAATTCTTTTCTTTTTCTTGGCACTCTCAAGAAAATCCTGTGAAGCCAGTTATTCTATTTTCTGCAAGGGATAAGTAGTACCTACTTCATTTCAAATAGACATTCCTCTAACATGGTTTCAAAGACCTCCAAAGATGCATGTTCTACAGGATTCCAGAAAACTTTTTCTAGTGCTTATAAATTGAAAATTTTCTTCAGTATTTACCTTGCCTCTCTTTCCTGTTAATATCTGACCACTAATTTTCATCCACAATGTAAGAATGTTCTGCCCCTTAGTGGAATCAGAATAGGGCTGCCAGGCTGCAAATTATGAAAATATAGACTTACAACAAAGATATCATTATCCACAACAAAATTATTTTACAAAACCCTTAGAATAGGAGACAGTTTCTCAGCAGACCTGGATTTCTTCCCAAATGTCTTCATCCAGAAGAGTGGCTGCAGTATGGTGCTGTAGAGGGGCTATCAGGCAGTGACCTTCAGTAAGGGACTGGCTGCTCGGGAGAGACAAGTACACCTAGGAAAAGCAAACATAAACTCAAGTGCCCAGTTTTCCAGCATTAAAATCCTTCCCATTGCTGAGGCTAAGAAATTCATCACTTGCTAAATTCAAACCAACAGAAGCCATTACTTACTAATCACAGCAAGGTATTACCCATTTTAGTGCTTCTTAAAAGGGTCCATTATCCACCAGTAGCTCAAATGAACCAGTAGTATCCAGAGGGCCGTTCCACCTCGAAGGCAGTAATACCAGCCTTATAAAGCAACTAATATCATAGCTGTTATGAAATCACACTGTTTAGTCCATTCCAGTATTTTTTAATATAGACACATAGCTGTATGCACTTTTAATGAAATATATATATATACACATACATAAATTGCATACTCAGTGTCATGGTTTAACCTGGCAGGCAGCTGGGCATGGCACAGCTGCTCATGCACTCCCTGTCCCAAGTGGGATATGGGAAGAGAATCCAAAGAAAAGTAAAACTTGTGGGTTGAGACAGTTTAAAAGGACAGGAAATCAAGTGATGATGATGATGATGATGATGACGACAACAACAACATACAAAACAAGTGATGCACAATGCAATTGCTCACCACCCACCAACTATTGCCCAGCCACTTCCCAAGCACTGGCCCCTGGCCAACTTTCCCCTGAGTTTATTCACTGAGCATGATGTCATATGGTCTGGAATATCCCTTTGGTCAGATAGGGTCAGCTGTAATGGCCATGTCCCCTCTCAGCTTCTCATGCCCCTAGCACCTTCTCACTGGCAGGGAAGTATGAGAAGCAGAAGAGTCCCTGAGCACTACTTAGCAACAACGACAAACATCAGTGTTTTACTAACATCACACTCATCCTAAATCCAAAACACAGCACTGTATCAGCTATTTGGAAGAAAACTAACCCACCCAAAACTAGGACACTGTATATTTATCTATCTATTAGATATATAAACACATAGTATATACACATATATACACACAGATATGCATCTGTATTAAATTGTATATATTTATATATATTTATATATAATCTCTAAAAAAAGGAATACAGTGTACCTTAATACATATCTATGCACCTAATCCTCCACCTATACTTTCAGATCAAATGAAAACATCGATAATAAGCAAATATTGTAGAGGAAAAAAAGACAAAAAAGGCTATATTTAAGCATTTTGGATGTTATATATCCAAATATTTATGCAACTTTTAAAAGCATTAACAGAAGCAAAAAGTTTTCCAAACCAAACTTTTGTCTATTTGAAAGGACTTTAAGCTTAAAAATTGAATTCTCCACCTAATTTTCCTTGATATCAAGATACAGTTCTTCACCAGTTCAAATTTCCTCCAGTGAAGAGTGATTTAGTATTCCACAAATCCACCTACAGTCTAATCTCTGCACAGAGATCTTTCATTATTGCTCCTGTCTTCTACAAACGTGAAGTCCTGACATTAAAGATTAGCTTTAAAATTCATGACAGATTTATATCTTTTTCCTCCTCACTCTTGACGAATTTGTGGAATCAACTGAAAGGGCAGGGAAAGTAAGACGCAGAACAATAAATCCTTCCAGAGAAGCAATTTGGTTCCTAATTTTAAGCACTCAAACATCATTTCTTTTCTATTTCTACATTTGTGTTAAATTGCTGTTTTCTTACCTTGGTGCCAATTGCAATAATAAGATGTTTAGAAAGTTCACTGCTATCAAAGCAGTAGGGGCACTTTTCCATGCATGCAGCGAGTTGCTGGTGCTCACGGATCGCTTTTCTTCTTTGTACTTCTTCCTCTTCCCCACTGCGCGCTCTCTTGGCTGCTTTGGAAACAAACATGTCATCCAGAGTATAGTACTCTCTGTCAGTTTTTTCCATGAGCTGAAAAGATATGCAGAAAAATTGCACATATTTATAAAGTAGCAAGAAAAAATACTTAGCTCTTTGTAGTATCCTTCATTGAGAAAAGCATAAAGTACATAAGCAGTAGCATTTCTTCCTTTCATATGGCATCTGCTGCAGACAGAATCATCAGGTGCCTCTCCTGAGAGTAGTCATACACAATCTTAGCACAGATATTAAAATATAGATATGTGACAGCAATGAGAAGAGTCTATTACTATATTCCATTTCAAATTAAGGGCTAGGTATTTCAATATTATCTTGATATAACTTCAGCTATCTTTAAATAGATGCACAATTTTATATATCATTTATGTCATCTATTTTATCCTCTCCCTTCTCCTTCTCCTCTCCTATTACAACTGCCATTAAATCATTTTTGTGAAATACCTAGAGCATGACACTGCACTTCACATTCTGTGAAAATATGCCAACAGTTATTCGTACCAAGTGAATAGGATTAGGCCATTTTGGGAAGAAAACAGTCTTTGCCTTCAATTCTAAGTCTTTCTGAGTGCACCTGTTCCACTCCACAACAAATCTTAATATATTTTGAGATACTGACTAGAGCAGCCCTAGCAAAGGACTAATATTGACTGAAGGCATTTGGAAGGCATGCTATCATAACTGAAGCACAGTCTCCAAATAAAATAAATTCTTCCAGTTTGTGTAAATAATCTGATATTTATTAAAAAAAAAAATCAAAAGCAAAAAAAGGAAGACTAATTTTTTTTTGTAGAGTACATAAGTAACTTTCCTCAAAAAAGACAACAGCTTTTCCCAAATACTGTCGTTCTCTAACACAGATCAATACCTTATTTTAAATATGCTCAGTATTTTCCTTACCAAACAACTGAGGAGGAACCTCCTTAATATTACATTATTCAGCTATAATACACTTAACTGCTTATGTGCATTTCCTACTGGAAGGCACTGCAGACTAAAATCAACAGTTCAAGAGTTCAACTCCATTCTTCTTCTGTCTTACTGTAATTCTATATTTAACAGAAAAAGGAGATTCCTGAGATTTGGCAAAAATATTTAGTGGTTTGGGTGTCTAAAATCAAATCTCTGTTCTTCTGTCATATAAGCCTTAAAAAGGTAAAGTTAGACCTGTAGCAGAAGCACTGCTTACAGAATAGCAGCATTTTGTTATTACTAAACATAAAGTTTCATTTAATAAAAATTCTGCCATGAGAATGGAAATACACAGGAAACATGACAACTGGCAGACCAGAAAGGAAAGGAAGAGTGGAAATCACAACACTTTGGCTATCAGGAGTATCACATGTAACACAGAATACCATTACTACTTTTCTCTGCTTGCTCTTAGAAGTAGTCATGGAAATTCCTGGTTTGTTACACACAACATCTTTTAATTAATAGTACTTTTCAAAATACTACACAGAGTCCCTTGTGATAGAATAAATATTCACCTTTTTAAAGAGCCTGGAAGATGCCTCTTCAACAAGGATAAATTGCTGTATTGAACATGATATCTGGGACCCGAAGCAAAATTCTGACATACAAAGTAGCAAACTTTTATAAAGTAGGTGCTGTCTAAAATCCAGACTTTGTTTCTTCTGGTACAGTCGTGACCAGCACATCATAGAACGACAGAACGGTTTAGGTTGAAAGAGACTTTAAAGATCACCTTCCACTAAGCCAAGCCGCTCAGGGACTCATCCAGCCTGGTCCTGGAGACTCCAGGGATGGGGCATCCACAACTTCTCTGGGCAACCTATTCCAGTGCCTGATTTCCCTCAAAGTAAGGAATTTCTTCCAAATAACTAAACTAAATCTACCCTCGTTCTGTTTGGGGCTATTTCCCCTTGTGTGAAAAGTTGCTCTCCCTGTCTTTTTTATTTATGTAGGTACTGGAAGGTGCTATAATGTCTCCCTGGAGCCTTCTATTCTCCAGGCTCAACAACGACATCCGTCAGCCTGACTTCATAGTGGAGGTGCTCCATCAAAACATTTTTACTTCTATTTGTACAATAAGGTGCCCAGTGAGTTCTGCCAATTGCATTATTCGGCTATAACTAAATCTCTCAAAAAAAGTTAAAGGGGAATTGAAAGAACAAGAAGAAATCATTCTCTAAAATGCCAGAAGAAAAGCAAGCAATCATTCAAAAACCAATTTTTTTCATACATATATTCTTCCATACATTAGACAGAGCTGGTACACTTCCAAAGAAGGAACTATGCTGATGTACTTGAGTTGCTGGAAAGCTGCTGTTCTCCATCACAGATGCAGCATCCCACCTGCATCCACCTGCTAAATATGAAAGCCCATACATTTTGGAAGTTGTGTATTTAGTTCCCTTGCTGTGATTGATATTGTTTGGTATTGCCCTTGCTGCTCAGGTGCTAGAGAGAGATCAGAAAAAAATAAGAAGTAATTTTGATCTATCAGTTTAAAGTTGGGATGTCCTACAATACATCATTAAATTACCGAAAGCTAATAAAGGAAATTCATGTATCTATAAAGGCAATGCACCTGAAGTCCTTGTTTCTACCAGATAATGACCAAAGCCCAGAGCTGTGCTAAACTGACATGCTCATAAGACAGATCACCTCTACAGTCCCCAGTCTTCTTTTTCCTACTTCACTTTTCTTTATTCTGGGCTTATCTTCTACAGTCTTCCTTTGTATACATCCTCTTTTTTTCCAGCTTTCCCTTCTCTTTTGACAAGCACTGATTGACCAGAGGACACAAAGGCAGCTTTAAGACTCATAGCACCAGGCAAAATGACACAGCCTCCCACATCTCACAGCATGTTTGTGCAACTATGTCATTTCTAAATCCATCTGATTTTCCACAACCAGGATGCAGTTTTGGTTTAACCAACAGAGAAGAATCACAATTGTGCTTGCCCTGGCCAAGAGAGGCCTGTAATACAGAAACGTTTAAACAGCAGTCAGGGAAGGCATCCAAACTTCTCTCAGGAGCCCTCTAGACTCTCATTTGGACAGCTCAAATACAGTGGAAATGTGGCTAAAACCCAAGAAAAGGGGTGAGATCTCTAACCATTCAGCACAGGAGTTTAGAAAGAAATCAGCATCTGACTATGCATAAATTAGAATGATTTGAGAGAGGGAAAAATTACAATGTTGTATTTTCTGATTAAATTCTTATCATGATAATTACCATTAATGATATAAATATAACATGGATTTTAATGTAGCATTTTTATTTTAACTGTGCCTGAAGGCAGAATTTGAGCCTAACTGCATGGAAGCACTGAACNTGCCCTTTTTAATTTGTTGCATTAGTGAAACTATCAGGCACTTTGGCATGGGGCTACTCCCTAAAGTAACTCATCTGTGCAAGGTACACTCCAGGGTCAGCCTCATTTTTCTGCCAACCTATGTTCAGACCACTGGAACCATATCTCACAGCTTAATTTTAAACCAATTCTGGTTTTCTTATTCCACAGTAAAACCCCTGGAGCCTTATACACGGCTGGCTTCCTATGCACTCCATCTCAAGTGTCCTGCACATTGTGTCTCTTATTG
>VZTN01014066.1:9991-61397 GCA_013400515.1 Erpornis zantholeuca | reverse complement strand
GGTGGCCCCTGTCAGCCCTCGGGGGACGGGACGCACCTGCCCGCCCTGGCGGCCGAAGGACGCGGGTGAGGCAGCGGGGCCCGGCGGGGTGCAGTGAGGACACGCGTCTGGGACGGCGCCCGCCGCTGCTTCCAGCCGGCCCCGGCTTTCGCCGCAGGGAGAAAGGAGGTGTTACAGGCTGTGTTGTGGCGGTACTACCCGGTACTACCTGGGTACGCGCGGTACTACCTGGGCTACCCTGAGTAGTCGCGTCCCGGGATGATTGCACGTTCCTCTAGTGGTGCTTTCCTCTCATGGTCTTCTTATCAGTCTCGGTAATTCTTGGCATCTTCAGCTAGAGGATGCTTACCTATCTGAACCCACACCAAGTCTCTTTGGTAGTGATCAAGAGTCTCCAGAATTCTCTTTTCCTAATACTGTTTTATACAGCATATAAAGCACTTTAGTCTATGGAATCTGTCTTAGCCACATTTATTTCTAATCTAAATTTATGGATAGATCTCTTCATTACTCAAGAGGGAAGTGTCTCCTTTTATTTCTCCCCTTCCAGAGAAAGGTTCAGAGTTTAGTTCTTGGATATCTAAGCAATCAAAGGGAAAAATAAAGCTATCTTCCACCTTAAGGCTTTGGAAGTTTCATGCTGCATTTTAGAATTATTTTTTGTTTCTTTTTAAAGATTGATTGTATTTATTCGCTCCAGATTGTATTGCTTTCAGATGTGCTTTTCTGAAACAATTGTTTATAACCGTTTTTTCCAAGACTGGTGAAGAACTAGTTAAGTTAGAAAAAGATAAAGCTGCAGGCTAAAGAAAGAGGTTTGGAATTTGGGCCTGATGAAAACTCAACTGTGATAAGCAGTGGGGTTTGTGACCTTTAAAATAGATCTCACTTCTCAAAACTAGAAATAGGACTGCATCTGAGTATGTTTCAACTTGGAGAGGAATCTCGTTAGTTTGTTTTGGTTTGTGTTTTAGTTTGGGAATCGGTTTCAGTAGTGTTGCTGGATGTTAAGTCATGTAGTGCCATGTGACAGATCCAAGTCCAGACTGGCTAATGAAATCACACAGCACTGTTTCCCTGACAGATCAGTATGCTTCAAACTGATACATAACTTTTGTTTCATTATGTACTCTTGTCCTCTGTCTACTCAAAGGAAGCATCAGCATTATAATTAGGTTTTAAAAGACTAGTCACGGTTCTAATGCTATATTGGGATCTCCTGAATTTATATTGGAAAATAACAGGCTTCTCTGAGACACCTCCATGTTTTGGTTACTGCTGTGCTTGCCCCACTTATTTCCACTTGGTGCTAATAAATGTAATGAAGTGGTGGTGTATGGTAGCTATATTCACCAGTCTTTATCTTGCTTTTGCAATATCTACTCTTCTGTTCAATTTCTTCATTATCTACTTCTAATCCTACAGACCAAAAAAATGATTTATAGGCTTGACTGACTTGCTGGAGTGAATATGTGCAGTTACTCATTCAAATGTAGCATTCCCTACGTTATCACTGGCTTTCTGAGTTATTACAAACATTTACTGGAAGTCATGGGGGTGACAAAAGAATGTGCTGTGCCTACATTATAAGCTTAAGTTATAAAACTTGAGATGGGGTGCTGAATTCTTTAAAAGATTTTTATCCCTGAAAAGAGACACACATCATCCTTGCAGCTTCATCTCTGCCACATTGTGAACTCGTGTCTACTGGCTTTGAAGGCTACAATGCCCTTCATATACCCTCTAATTTACAATAATTTCTGGATTTTTGAATGGAAGAGGCTTGTATATTTATCACACAGATCATTAGAAAGGTCGTTTTTGGGAGGGCCACAAATGGTTTTGGAAACTACACTGAAAAAGAAAAATTGTCTTCCCCATGGTTCCTTACTTTACATAGTGCCTAGTGAAAGCACTAGGAGAAAAAACATAAACATTTTTTCTCTTTTTTTCCCCAGTCAAATAGAAACACTGAAAATATTGAAAGCTAATGTATATAAAACACTGTAACATTCAGTAAACCATTTGACAAATATTTTACTATCATTAATACCGTGGAGAAATAGCTTTTGGAAATTCCATGTTTTCACTGGAAACTAACTAAGGTATTAAAAAGGCCCTGAGGTATAACAGCTCATCAAACAGTACCTGAGACACATGAAGTGCTGAGCAATTCCCTCACTATGATGCTGAAAGGGAATGTGTCAGATGTTCTGTACTGTGTGACCATTAAAAATTAAGATGATACTCAGCTATGTCCCTTTCTAATCCAGTTCATAAGTCATCATTTCACATAAAGTGAAACCAATCCATATGAACAGAACAAAACCCTGGACATTTAACAAGACCAAACTGGACTTCCAATGTGCACGTGCTTGTAAATTGTGGCTCTGAGCAAGATTCTTTTACTAAGAATATTTGCATTAAGTCCTTCTCTAAAATTTTAAGATTTGTCTTCCCTAAGAAGACCATCAAAATTTGGTGAGGGGAAGGAGTGTAACTTATTTATGATGTCTGTTAGTTTGACTGAGAATTAATTGAAAGCTCTTCTTTTGGGTGAGACTTCCAGTCTTTTAGCAAGTATCTTGCTTAGCAGCTCATAAACATTTTTACATGTTTTAGATTGGGTATAATTGTTGTTTACAATTCTGTTTACAGAAAATTTTGGGTTTTTTTCCTGGGAAAAGATCAGCCATTTAGCTGATCAGTTTTACACAATTTGTAAATAACCTCTTAACTGCTACAGTTAACCGCAATCTAAGTAAATTAACACAGATGCTAACATTTTAAAGATAATATGAATTTTTAGGCTAACATTAAAAAAAGGAATTGTTTTATATATATTTAAATGTCTTAGGAAAATATATTTCCCACACACTGGAGATAATTTAATGTGTGATTAGCTCTTTCAGTGCCTGAGCTTTCAGGAATGTATACACATACCTACATTCAACAGGACTATTCAGGTGGTTAAAATTGAACGTGTTATTACACGTTTGTTTTAGTGCCAGTGGTTAGCCAATATTTGGAAATTTGTGGGCTGTTTCTTAGAAACATGATAGAGTCAAGTGGGGTTTGATTCTGACCTATTTGTTTGCAGAGAATGTAGACATATCTTGTTTCTTTAAATGCAGTAAGTCATGAAATGAGTAACCATATTGGGCTGCTCACTCATAATGCCAAACCTGCACACAACCATGCTCCCAAAGTGGCTCTTTTACTCACACAAGCAAGGGTTTTTAAGTGCCAGCTAATGCTGTGGTGAGCAGTGCAGAGCTCACAAACATTCATATAAAAAGGGGATCCAAGTACAATGCTTGGGTGTCTGTTGAAAGATTTCCCATTAGCTTTGGACTAACCAGAGCTGAAGCTGAGTCCTGTCCTTGCTTTCCTATACTGCTCTTGATCCTGAATCCTCTTCTGTCCATATTGTAAACACCTCTGACTGTTGCAGTTTTGCCTGCTTTTTGTCCAAATCCTTTTTTTCCCATTTTTTAATGTTGCCTAACCATCTGAACTTTGTGTTGGAAGACATTGGTACATCCCATTATACTGGCACAAAGGACCTCTCGGATATCCTAACCCTGCTCTGATCTCTGACCTTGTCTTTTACTCATTCTGAACCAGGTGTCTTTCTCAAAGTCATCAGATAATAGACTCCAGTGATAGTCTTATCTGGAGTCTTGCTCAGGCAGAGCAGCAAGTTCTGTCACTCCATCCCTGTTTACATATTCGTGGTGTTTTCTTATTGTCTCCTTGATTTTCTGATGTCCTTGCTTCCTCCTGGCATAAATATGTACAGTTCCAGCAAAGGAGCACATTTATATTCACACCTTATTGTACAAACCTTGGCTTACAGGACTGAGCACCTTTTTTCAGTCCTATGCTGATCCCCAGTTTGGAAGGTAGATTGTATTCTTCGCCATTACTAAGCTATCAGGCATTAGAAGTATTCATTTACTTACTCTGAAGAAAACACAGATAGAAGGATAGATCAGAACTACATCAAGAACTGCCCACAGATCACAAATATATCTAGCTTACAAAATTCCAGATGCATTAGTCTTTTCAAAAGTGCTTAATAATTGCAAAAATAAAATGACTGGCCTTTGCACTTGATGTGTTTTATTTGTTGCTTATAATCATTTTTAGAGGGTAAAGAATGTTATAGAGGTGTCTATATAGATGTCTTTAATTCCTAACCGAACAAACTGTGTTTAAGTTGAGAAGAGGAACTCTTTGAGGAACATCCTGTCATTAAACTTGTCCAGATACTGCTTGTTCAGATGGATGCTTGCATCAAGTTTTGTTATGCATTTATTACAATTAACTTCAATAACAGATAATATGTGATTCTGAATGAAAGAGTGAAGTCTGAAATTACACAAATCTTCCTCACTATAATGATTCATCAGGTAGGATTCGTTTCAGCTTTCTGATTTATCTTTTTTTTGTTATTATTATCCCACGCTCTGTAGTGATGACAGAGTTGTGATGGAGAACAGGCAGAAGTTACTGCTGGGAGCCTTTGTCAAAAGCTTGATGATGCAGGCAGCCTGGGCCTGATGATGATTCACTGATGATCAAGTGCCACAAACAACTCCAGGAGAATATAAGAGCAAGCCACTTCCCAGGGTACAAAACAATTTGGTGACATTACAATTCCTTCCTGTAATTTCTTGTTCTGAATTGTTAATTTCCAGTAATGTTTCTTGCCTGAGACCCCACAGCTTAGTACCAGGGCAGAATGAACCACGATGCCCATGGAAAAATGCTTTCCCGCAGTTTTCACCCATGAGGAAAGGTTATTGTTGACTTTGTTCTGGATTTTCAGATAGGAATAGACTTCCATGATACCGAAGGCTATTGGCAAAATAAAATTTACATGTAACTGCTAAGCTAGTGGAAATGGAAGAGAAGGGCTTAGTCCCCCTTGTCTTTTATGAACTTTTGCAAATGTAGTATGCACGCCCTGCTTACAGGTATTATTGTCAGGCTGTCTAACACTTCTTTCAATTTAAGGTAGGGCCTCAGACACCCTACAATTACCAGTTCTACTTGGCAACAGCCTTGTCAGCTCCCTTTTGGTGTTCATGTATTATCAATAAAATAACACTAGTTTCTGAAAATGACCAGTTCCATTTACATTTCATAATCTGTTGAAAGGAAAAACGTTTGTGACTGAGTAAGAGAAGGAAGGAGCTGTCAACCCTGTTTTGTGATTACTGCCCACAAATGTTCTCACATTTTGCTTTAAGAAAGTGTTCTGACAAAAATATTAGCACTAATAGTACAGTATACATATGTTCTCAGAGTATAAATAGTGCAACTCCATCTCATGAGATAGCTCAGGGCTCTATCCAATGACTTTAATGAGGTTTGAGGTTGCTCAGCATCTCGCAGCAGACGCTCAGCACACCGAGAAAGGCGACAGGGTAATCACGTGAGGTGAGAAGCACCATCCGTACTCCTCCAAGCCAATGGAAGCCACAGAGCCTTGGTGCCTGCAGCATCAAACCTTTCATTCTCCAGTGAGTGCAAAAAAGCGTTCCTTTCTCTATCACACTGGATCAGCATACTCCAACAGATGCATCCTCCAAACCACAATGTGTATTTGGCATCCTGCTTTCACAGAAGTGAAACTCTTTTGCCCTAACTTAGGGAACTGCATTGCCCTCAGCTCCCTGTTCAGTAGAGAGAAACAGTTTCAGAGAACCACTTTTCATTCATCTGTAGGTGCTGAACACAGCTGCAGTGTCTGCTGTCTGTTACCCAGTCCCTCCAAGTTTCTTTTTATTACATTATGTCTTACAGGGGAATTTTTACCAGTCAAGAGGCCAGGAAAAAAAAATCTTATTTGTAGACCACCAAGGAGAGACATATCTACTCTTCTATAAATTCTGGATTTGTAGTTATTATTAGTTTACAAATTCATGTGCCATCATGGTGATGTATGGTGTTCAAGAGCATCAAACACACATTCCTTCTAAAATTCCAGTGTTTTGCAATTTTAACACTACAGGATGAAGTAGACATCAACAATACTAATACATTTGATTTAGAGACATTGATAGGGTCCTGACAAATCTGAGGGTGATTTCAAGGGAAAAGTCAGAAATTAAAATTAACTAGGAGTGTCTTTTACTTACAAAAAATCCTATTAGTAATTAGCCTGTTTTAAATATGCTGCTCTGGTCTTCTGTGTGTCCTCTACAGTTTCATTCTTTGCTTTTTGATCAATCATCATGATTATTATCTCTCAGCTACTGAAATTCAGGAAATATTGCTGAAAAGAGCCTACCATTCCTTTCTCGTGTAAGCGAGTAACTTTGTTGAGGTCACTTTACTGCATGAATGCCCAGTTTCTGAAAGCTTTCACACAATCTGTTGTACCCTGAAGAAAAAAAATGTACTTGTTCGCTGAATACCACCTATTCTGTAGGAGTGACATATTCCACATTTTGGAGGCTTATACATTCTTTGTGATAATGGTTATTAAAAAAATTATGCAGTATAGCATAAAATCTAACATGTATATATATATATATAAATATATGCATACATACATATGATCTCTAGCATATAGGTGTATCATATCAATGTATATATATATCATATTTATACATAAGTATATATAAATGTATGTGTAATATTTAAGCATGAACATACAGATATATTCCAGGTTATACCTGAAAGCCCACTCTTCATACCCCTACACAAAGTGAAAAGTTTTATCTCAAATTCCTGCAGTCTTTTTATTGTACAAAAGAAATTCATGATTGTTACAAAATTCACCTGTACATAACCTTTGAAACTCCTCCTATTCCACTGAGTCACAGTAATAGAATTACATAAGAAGAGAAGTAGATAAAGGCTGTTCTTTCTAGATTTCTGTCTTTCTATGTAAGGGAGACAACTATGATCTCTGCCCTAAATCTTTTCTGCATACAATATAGCTACTGGAGAACATTCAGCTACTTTAAAAAGTGAGACTAATAAAGTAGTAGTAATATTATTTCTTACAGAATTCATTTAACACACACATTTATTTGTGTAAGGCTGTTCAAATGAAAAGTGTTATGACATTTTTTCTTGAGGGTTAAAACCATGCAACTTAAATAATCGCTATAACCAAAACTCTAGAAAATCTTAAAATCTATAAAGATCCATATTAAGCAAAGATTCATTAATTGAAAAGTTTATATTTATTTACTGTTATTTGCAAAACCTAATACATACTTCTATGTGAGTGTGCTGCCTATATATGACATAAATGATCAAAGCTATAGCTAAATAGAATAATTATTATCTCACTTACTTGTCAGTGGCATATATGTAAGACAAAATTTGAGTATTATTTCCCAGTTTTTCCCTCCAAACCTTCCCTAATAAATCTGAATTTGTACAGTTTCTTGTCTAGGATGCAAGGCAGGACAATTGCCCATTCTCTAGGAAAGCCATGTTTTGGTCATTTGCCAAAGCCTTACAAAAGTATTTGTTCATTTTTTTATGGTTGCTTTATGTTCTGATTGTATGATACCATTAAAATTTTAGAGTACAGACAGTTCTTGGCATAATAAAAGAAACTATGAGGAAATTACTTCATTATGATGACTCAAACCCATTTTGTCTTTAAAGGTGGTGTACTCGTCAGCAATGACCAAACTTTCAGTTATCTTGAATTAAAAAGGGGTTTTTTTCACTATTGTATCCTGTCATGCTGTTAGAATTCTGTGTGCCTGTACCTGTGGCTGATGTCTGGCAGGCTTTAGTACAAAGCTAAATATTGTCAGCACCACTGAAACAGAATAAGGAAGCATTATTCCTGGTAGCATGATAAAGAATGGGAAATCATGGAATTGTAGAATCATAGAAAGGTTTGGGTAGGAAGAGACCCTAAAGATCATGTTGTTCCAAACTCCCTGCTTTTGGCATGGCTGATTGCTCAGGGCCCATCCAACCTGGCCTTGAACTCTTCCAGGGATGGAGCATCCACAGTTTGTCTGGGCAACCTGTTTCACTGTTCCACTGTTCCAATGCCTCACCACCCCCCATAGGAAAGAATTTCTTCCTAATATCTACTCTAAACCTACACTCATTCAGTTTAAGGCCATTACCCTGTGTCCTATCCCTGCATGCTCTTGTAAAAAGAGTCTCTGGCTCTCCTGTAGGCCCCCTTTAGGTACAGAAAGATGCTGTAAGGTCTCCCTGGAGTCTTCTCTTCTCCAGGATGATCAAACCCAGCTCTCTCAGCCTTTCCTCACAGGAGAGGTGCTCCAGCCTTCTGCCCATCTTCATGGCCCTCCCTGACTCACTCCAACAGGTCCATGTCCTTATGCTGAAAGTAAGGGTTACATTTTCCTTATTGCAGTCAGTGGCAATTTCACCAGACTGCAACAACTTTTCAAATATGGTGAATAGTGGCATAGCCACCTAATCTGTCCATTCCCTGATGGGACCTGTGGCATCTCATCAGGTCCCATGGACTTGTGCACCTCCAGATTCTTTACGTGGCCTTGGACCTATCTTCTCCTACAGCAGGTGGTTCTCCACTCTCCCAGTCCTTGTCTTTGCTTTCTGTGACTTGGCTGATGTGGCTAGAGCACTTTCCAGTCAGGACTGAGGCAAAAAGAATCACTGAGTAGCTCAGCCTTCTCTATATGCCAGGTAATTGGGTCTCCTATTTCCATCTGGTAGAGAACACTTTTTCCCTAGTCTTTCTCTTATCACTGACATACCTTTAGGAGTTTTTCTTGTTGCCCTTGTTGCCCTGGGCCAGATTTAATTCTACCTTTAAATCTATCAGCTGTCCTAACCTCATCCCTGTCTCTTTGAACAATTTCTCTGTATTCTCCTCAGGCTCTTTGTCCATACTTCCACCCTCTGTAGGGCAAGTTTGTCCAGGAGCTCCTTGTTCATCCATGCATGTCTCTGTGTGGTTTTCTTTTTGTTGGGATTCCTCATTCCTGAGCTTGAAGGAGGTGATCCTTGTTATCAGTCCATGGAAAAATCATTTTCTTTAGAACTCCATCAGAAATCCAACACCAACAGAACCATCTGAATGAGCATTATTTTGGTACATGTAGAAAAATACTTTTTAGCAGAAACTGAGGAGTGGTATCAAATTAGCATCTCAGTGTTTCTTCTATTACTGACTGGTGACATTACTAATGAAAAGTGATCAGTAATAGTCCCTGTAAAATGTGTCAGATCTGCTTGTGACACCTCAGACAGTGACCAGATAGAACAATTCAAACATGGCTATCTTTGGCAATCATTAGGTCCAAAGAATTTGCTTTTTTCCCCTTTGCTCTGTCCAAACCAAATCATCCCAACTATATTTTTCTGGTGTTTTCTCTACTGCTCTTTAGCTTCTCTTTATCTGAAATCACCTAGCAGCATCATGTTAAGTTTAAGTTGTTGACCTTTCCCAGTACATTGCTCATATAAAGAATGGCTGCTACATTTTTACCCAAATTCTGAAGAAAACTAACCAGCAACTCATCAGGATTTGATTGTATACTGGGCATGAATATCTTACAATATCTTACAGCCTGTGGATTTTTGGGCCAGTGCTTTGGCCAATGATGCAGAAGCAGATTATCTGCAATTGCAGGTAGTTTTTAATGCTAGGCTGAGAAGCTAAAATATGAAGCAACATTCAAATTCCAGTTGTCAGCAGCTGGAGGGGGAGGAGATATTCAGTCATTTCTTCAATACGGAGTGATGGTCTTGTGATTTATACCAAATCCTTTCAAATACAGGAACATAGAATTGAGCACCCAAATCTACGGTTACATGTTTTTCTGTCTGATGTCAATGAAATACAGTGACTTTAGCTCAGGTAATTTTTTCTCTGGTTTCACCATGCAGTTCATGTAGAGCTTGCCAGAGAGCAGATGTGATTCCTCGTGCTGCTGATTCTTCTCCTGTCAGATTTCTTTACCTAACTTAGGGCACCTTACAGACATTTGGGCAAAGTCTCCCTGGGTTTGGAACTGCGGACTCCTGGGGATGAAGCTGGGGGGAGTAGAGCAGATGATGGCAGGACTGTGGCAGCTCAACATACAATTGCCTCATGGGTTCAAGGACTGACAGCCTCAGGAGGGGCTGAAATGGGGTTGTAGTTAGGCTGAGGTGAGCTCCAGGAGAGGGAAGGCAGAGTCAGTAAGGCATGGTAGTGCCTCCAGCACCCTGAAAATAGAACAGGGCTCCCAAAATCTGTGTATTTAATTACAGTAGCACTAACTTCAAGGAACTTGTATCCCCACAAGTTCTTCCTTCTGATTGAAGAGTACCATCTAGATCTATGTGGCCTCTGTGACACTAAGAGCAGATATAGTGACAGAATTGCACAATACCATTTTCCCTCCTTGGCATCAACAGCAGTGCCATTAACTGGCATATGTGGGTCTCTAATGTAAGAATTTGGAAGTCAGGATTTTGAACAGGTTTGGCATGGAAATATAAATATCCCTCAGCACTGAAAGATCTATTTGCCTTGAGGAAAACCCATTTATTAAAGGAGCCTCAAAGTGCTTCCATCTAAACGTGAATTTTTTTTATTGCTTTTTAATTTTTCCCAAGTCCAGTCAATGGCTCCCTTACAGACATTATCTGAGAACATGTTGGTTATTTTATCCTGATGGGATATTTTCTCATTTTTTTTACTGTAATTGGAAATATGTGAGTAGATATAGGAGAACAAGACTGACAAACCTCAAACAATTATAATCCTAAAGATTAGTTTTCTGACACTAAAAAGAGATGAAATTGTGGGTGCTTCTAATTTTCTGATAAGCCTCATCACAGTCAGAATTACTGCCTAAAGCTGTAAAATTAGATGGCATGCTCCCATAGCAAACCAAAATGTGAAGATTATTTCTGAACTAGTTAATTTTTTTTATTATTTCTGAATGCATACATGCAAATATGACATTTCCCTTAAGGAAGTAAGAAATATTTATCAAAAAACATTTTGCAATATTTTATTGCCAACCAGGATTCATGGGTTAAATGATTGTGAAGAAGACACTATAATTTATTGACACATAGTCAGGTAGAATTTATTCACACATAGTAAATTAACCCATAAAGTCAAGAAAAGACATAAACTCAAGCGAGTAAGGAACTGAACAAATAAATAAATGTTGACATTACATTTCAGTAGTTTATGGGAAAATTAATTATGTATACCTGAGATATCCTGTAATCTTTTACCCCCTAAAATTTTTTCATACAAGTGAATGGAAGATATCTGGGAATATAAAGACCTATTCGTGAAGAGCTCTGAGATGCAAGATGCTGGTCCCTGTTCTCAAAGCAGTATTTGAATAGAGTATAAATGAACCAAATAACTCTGTTGTTTTCCCAAATGAGGCAGTAAATGCTGATGTCTTGGAGCACAGAAACAGTAAATTTATTTTCACATTTGTGAAATTGCAAGCATTTATTTGAATGCATGTCATTAAGGCTAAGTGAATGGTCTGTAACCAGACAGAAACAGGAGAGCTAACCATTCAGAATTCAAGGGCTTAAGCTGTATTACTCAAGATAGAATCTCACAAATATTTTTGAATATTTTATGATCTTTAGGAATGAACACAAGTTCATCTATATGCTAGTTACATAACACTGCCACTCTTATGAAAATAGAAAGTGCTAAAACTTCAGCTCTGCAAAAGGTATAGCTGCCCACAGTGTTCCAGTTTATGGGTTCCATCCTCCAACGCAATGAGCACTTTGGGCCCGGTCCAGCAAACAACTCATAGATCTGCTTAACAGTTTGCACGTGAATAACTGTCTTATGCTAAACTGCTACTATAGCTAAATAAGAGAATCACAAGGTCCTGATATCATAGATTACATCTCTTCCTCACTCTCTCTCTGAAATGTTAAGATTTACACTTACCTAATTCACTGGGGTTTTATACACCACCATTCATAAAAGTTAGTCTCTAATGTGCCATATTCCAGTGAGAGAGGACTATGAAATGTGTAAGTGCGGAGACCCAGGAACCCACTATTGCAATGTCCTGGAAGGCAGCTCCTGAAGCAGAGAAAGGCCTGCCCCTAGGATGCTTTGCCACATTATGTCATGTTCCTCAGTTCTCTGTACCCAAGTTAGCCTGACAGCTTTACCTGCCTCTTTTTCCCTTCTACGGCTTGAGCCTGCACCTCAGCCCTGCCTTTGCTCCACCCCTATGCCCTGAGCCCATTGGACCCTGATGCTCTCTCCGCCCCTTTTCTTCTCTCTATTTGAACCCTGGTCGTTCCATTGTTCTTGGCATTTTTGGTTACTGGTTCCCCTGGTATTAGGATGAATAAACCAGCACTGGACTGCTATACCAAAGCATCTCTCATGTCTTCATGTGCCTGCCTCAGCAACCGTGTGTGTGAGTGTGTGAGGTGTGAGTGTATGAGGTGTGAGTGTGTGAGGTGTGCCTGCCTCTGACTGCGTGTGAGTGTGTGTGGTGTGAGTGTGTGAGGGTGTGAGGTGTTCCTGCCTCTGACAGCGTGTGAGTGTGTGTGGTGTGAGTGTGTGAGGTGTGTGAGGTGTGAGATGTGAGCATGTGTAGTGTGAGTGTGTGAGGTGTGAGTGTGTGAGGTGTTCCTGCCTCTGACCGTGTGTGTGTGTGTGAGATGTGAGCGTGTGTAGTGTGAGTGTGAGGTGTGAGTGTGTGAGGTGTTCCTGCCTCTGACGTGTGTGTGAGTGTGTGACGTGTGAGTGTGTGTGGTGTCAGTGTGTGAGGTGTGAGTGTGTGAGGTGTGAGTGTGTGTGGTGTCAGTGTGTGAGGTGTCAGTGTGTGAGGTGTGAGTGTGTGAGGTGTGCCTGTGCCGACCCGAGCACCCTCCCCAGCTGGAGCCGCTTTTGGAAGGTAGCATCCTCCCATACCACAGGACCATGTGATGCTACATATAAGCAGATTTTTTTTCTCTTACCAATTTCCTCCAGAAGGAGATGCTTCTGGGAGCTTGAAGGAATTGCTGGCATTTGGAGCAGGTACTAAAGGAGCTGTAGCTGCCTTCTCTCCATTAACTCTATTTGATGCAGTACATGCTGGACATCACCCAACAGGGAGATTTTGCCTCTCTCTTTCTCACCTCTTTACCAACCTTTGCGGAAAGGGGGAATGCAAAGCTTTTCACTGTCTGTGCTGGTTAGCAGATTTAGGCAGTGGCAGTCGACAAGGCTTATGCTGTACTCATCACAACATTGAGGCTGCTCCAGCATGCTCACCTTCAGAGCTTCCAAAAAGGTTCTGTCTGACCCAGCCTGGATTCCTGCCCACGGCAGTATGATTCCTCTTACCTCTCTTTTCCCCATGCTGTTTGTCCTCTTTAACATAAAAAACAGTTGGGAATCCACGTCAGGTTTGGCCTTTAATGACACACAAAGTAGTTTATCATCACATGAATTGTGCTTTGTGATGCACTTTATTATTACTAATACTTCTTCAACATTTTGCACATCTCACATGATGAATGTGGGCTAGTGCATTATCCTATTTTCTGTGTGCATCATGAAGCTGCTCCCTTCAATCAGCATTGTTGCAGTCTCGGTTATTTGCTTTCTTGCTATCTATCCATCCGTGTATAACACGACACATTTCCTACTCTCATCTCAGTATGAAAACACCAAAAGAATTCTTACATCTCCAGAGCACCGTAGGTTACTTTTTACCTAAAACAATGTTCAGATGGCTGTCACAAAGAAAGTTAAAGTGAAATGTCAAAAGCTGTAAGGATGAAAAGCTGCACATGGTAGATACAAGATTCAGTGCACGGCAACTCCCTCTTAATAAACAAGCAAAGATTTATTGGAAGGAAAATTTCCCTGCATTTGAAATTTAACTGCCAACCATCCACATCCTACACATAACTGTCAGAAAGGATGTCTAAATCTGTCCTCATTTATAACATGTGTTGTGACAAGATTTGACAGTCTCTGAAAGGGCTATAATTGCCACCTAAACATCCAGCATTTTGTCAACTGCGATCATGTTTAGAGAAAGCATTTATTTCACTTTTAAAAAGCTAGCATTTTTTCTTTCTTCTGAATGAGATGACAGATTTTTTTTTTCTTTTCTCATTAGGGGTTGCAAGTCAGTTTTAAGGATTTTTTTTGTTCCATTTTTTTCTTTTCAGTTTTTTTTTTCAGTGACAGGAGTTAAAACTTTTCAGACTAAAAGAATGATTAGCTTGAGGAAACCAATAGCAATTTAACAGAAAGGATGTTTACTGACACTACTGAAAATTTCTGAATGTCAAGCTGGTTTTGATAGGCAGTCTCATGATTATCACAACAGGAACCTAGGTCAAAAACAGGGAAGAGTACCAGTATTTGACATTCTGTTACTCTAGATAAATGTTACACAGTATTCATCTGTGCATATAGTCATCCTAATACGACCATTAACATTCATACAGGATAGAAATGGGAGCTGCTGGTGATATGCCCCCATCCCATGATGGAAACTGCTGGCCTGAGAATTGAAAGAACATTTTGGATGAGGGAAATGAGGCCTGTCTCTTGTGCATTAACAGTCCATGTAGCTGGGATTGCAACCAATGCATAACTGATTAACTGCACTAATGGTTCAGTAGTACATGAGCTGTTACTGGGCCTATGACTTAATTGTACTATCTTGAAGTACTGAGCACTAAAACTCCCCACTACTACAGCAAACACTCCCCAGCAGTATTGCTTCAACCCACTCTGGCAGCATACGCGGTTCTTCTGTGTTTATCTACTCAAAACAGTCCAGCAGTCAAATTTTATTAACGGGAATGCTGACAAAATTCAACAACAATCTGCACTTTGGAGACTGTGGTTACTAGAATTAGTATTTTCTCATACACAGTGGCTGCAGTGGAGATGTGGAAGCAGTCCTGGATGCAAAGAAGTCCTGGGGGTCCCCAGTGCTGGCCTGCTCATGCTTGCCTGGCCTGCCCTTGCCAGGTGCACTACTGGTGAGAAATGTTTGTCACTTGGCACACCTGTACTGTGCAGTCATGGGGCTTTTGAGGAAGAACACAGCAAACTCTTCCTCTGTTTACTAGAGCGGTCAATAATGTAGTAAACATTTCCTCCTGACTGGAGTTTGTCTAAGAAATTGATTGGGAAGCCGAAAGGAAAAGATTCGCTGGACAAGTAAGAGCACAAGCTTGCATTAAGTAACTTTCTCCACCTGTTCCATTCTAATTGTAAGACTCCTACACATTATATTCTTTAACTGCCAGTTAAGGCTCTCTTACTCCCAAATCACAACCATTACTGGTTCCTTCTTACACAGGAAGGAAATAATGGGTATCCACAGTGATGCCACACTACAAACCTGAATAAGAGATAGGATGGCCACACTGTGTAGTCCATCTAAAGCTCAGTTTCAGATCAAACAACTCATAAAATAATAATCTGATACCAAAGAGTCAGTTTAGAAAGAGACAAAGCCTCACAAACTATTAACTGCTATTAGCCAAATGCATTTCCTTAAGTGTAACTAGAAAGGACAGTCCAACATCTCCAACATCCACAAATGCAGTAAGGCATTCGATAAGACATCAGAAGATACTTAAAGGAAAAAAACAAATTTATTTCTCCATCAGCTTTTACAAGTTTACACTGAGATAATGACAGCCAGCACATTTTGTTAGAAGTATCCTTAAACAATGGAAAACTTATTTCAGGAAGCAAGGAAGTAACTGCTACAGATCTATGATCTGTTTATCTGGGCATACAAAATTACTACTTTTGGTTTATTTAGATTTGCTTAAAGTTAGTATCTGTCCATAAATCAGACTCAGTTGAAGCAATTAATAATGAAGCTGTTGGGTAGGGTTGGTCTTTTTCTTTTTGTCTCATATGATATATCGCTTATGTGTTGAAAACTTTTTCTGATATGGCTTGCTTAGCAAAGCCACTCTCCTACCTACAGGCTCTGATTCCTCTGTTGTACATAATGCAACATAACTTTTGACCACTTTTGAGCAGCCACCGGAGTCAATGGAAGTTGGAGGAGAAAATATTAGAAACACAGGACAAATTTAGATACCGACATTGTGGTCAGATTTCCAGCAGCTCCAAACACCTTTGCAGCTGAAGACAGATGGATGTCTTAGGTTTTGCCAGCTAGTAAACTATTCCAGAGAAACTATTGTTTCATCATCTCTCTAATGATCTGTACCTTGCAGCTTGTAAACTGATGTTTAGGTCATCCTGAATGACCTAAAAAAGAGAAAGTAGAAGAGGGAAGTTGAAAAAGAGAAATCCTAGTATAAGAGGAGTGAAGGGAAATGTTTTCTGTGGCATGAGGATACGAAAGAATCACCTAGGACCCCAAGATACCTATGATAAATGCGATGCTCAGAATTTTTAGCAAATTCGAAGTGAATGACAGAGCCCCTTTGATGTCAGTTTTCAAACATTTGGAATTTATGGTCAGAAGTATTATCAACAAATCAGTAAGGAGAATTGAAAATAATTTAAAAGATAAAGACAGATATGTTACAAATTTTAAGTAAGTTGCCTTTCTTTTTAAAGGAAGGAAAGTTCTGCTCTCTACTGGTAAACAACGAACAACTTATAAACTGAAATTTGTCTTTTTAATCAACTTTAATACCAGTGCAGTATTATAATTAAGCAAAGCATTGTTTTTTCACTCTTTTAGTTTTTATGATTCCTTGTATACATACATCTACTAAATCAAACATTATTTAACCTTGAAGTGGGAATACATCCAAGAGATAACGGCAAAGAGAAAGAGTTTTGACAGGTTCTTTCTGAGAACATTCCCACACCTGACTTTGTAAAGGCATACAATTACTATTAAAATGTAGATCACACTTCCAAACCTTTCCAGGTGCTTATTTGGAACTCCCTCTGGGGTACCTGTGTCTGGTTAACAAAGTAGAAAGGTAAACTCTTAGCTCTGTGAACCTACACAGCTAGGTCAAGGAGTGTTGTAAGCCAGGGTGGTTTTTCTCTCTGGCTCACAACCCTCCGGAAGCTGGCTGCGTGGGTGGAAAGAAGTGAGGAAGGGTCTTTGCAAAGGTTTTCAGAGAAGTTTACTCCAGCCCCACACGCATGCTGATCCAGAGGCAAAGACCGTGCTTCCAGGGGGTGATAAGGGTTTAGTATGTAGGGTCAGCTGGGCAGGCCACATACCAAGGTGGGGCCAGGACAGGGGGACTAATAGGAGCGTAGGTGGGGGTGGGCTGATAAGCAGAGGCTCATGGGGGTTGTAGGCACACCTTGGGACTGAACAGGGTCTATGGAGAGGGTGGGACAGGGGCACATTTAGCTTTTGTGTCCCTTCCTAACAGGGGGTTCCCACAACTCCCCATTTCTGTATCCGTTAAGAAGGTTTCTTTTAAGGATTTTACAATTGGAGGTTCAGAAGTTTTAGACAACTGCATAGACACAAGGCAGCAAAAACAACCAAAGTCATTAATGAAACAATTTTCACAAGGATGCAAGCTATCTTTTGAGTCTTCAACGTCTGAACAGGTTCTCTGGAATGTCTCAGAGCTGGCAGGAAGGGGATGGAGTTTTCTTTGCATGGTTTATCAGGAAACTGAGTCAGGAGAAATCTCTTTCTGCTGGCTGTTAGCAATGTGGTCAGTTGTGATTTGAGTCCATGCGAGGTGGAGTGGGGTTCCTGTTGGGACTCCAAGTAAACTTGTTAGTTCTTTCCCTCCCTCTTTTCATCCTCCCCTCTGTACTGAAAAACAATTTTGGGGGAGGGGATTGTTAGTTGTGTAGGAAAGGTATGGAGGAGTGTGGTAATGGGATGGGGATTGTGGGGGGAGGAAGAGGGCAGGAATTTGGGGAAACATAAACTGGGGATAATAGGATTTGGGCAAACTCCAAAAGGGGTTAGTCCTGTCTGGTATAGGGTAGAAGGGGAAGGTAGGAGGGAGATAGGGAGGTTGGAGGGATAGGGGGGAAAAACCTGTGCGACTTAGCCTTTTGTGAGGTTTTGTGGTCTCAGAGACTGGTTTCTGGGTGTGTGAAGGCTGGTTGGTGGGCTGTAGTTTGTCGCTGTGGTTAGGTGCACATCTGCTGTTTAGGGCTGGAATTTCACTAGGTCTTCTGACATTTTCAGCTCGGGGCCCTTTTCTTCCTAATATCACATCAAACTCTACCGTTTCTTTACTTTTTAAGCTGCGGAGGCATTTTTGGGGGGTTTTTTTCGTACAGCAGTTTGATGAACAAACACGTCTTTTTCTGTGTCTATCCTAGTAATGAAACCGTATCGTTTTTTCAGGTTAAACCATTTTACAATTCCTAACACATTGCTTGCTAGGACTCCTTGGTTTTTTCTACTGGGTTTGAGTCTGTGGTCAGGTTTCTGTTGCTGGATGGGTTGCTCCTGGCCAGGGTGGTGTGGGTGTTGTCTGCAGCGCTGCTCCTGCTGGCGCTGGCGGAGTTGCTGTGGCTGCTGTGCCGGTGGTGGGGCGTGCTGGCGGTGTGGCGGGGAGGGCTGCAGCATGGCTGGGTGGGCTGTGGTAGGGACAGCCGGACACAGCGGCACAGCTGAGCAGCACTGGGTCGGGCCATGGCTGCCCTTGCGGGGTCTCAGCAGGCCAGGCCATGGCAGGTGGCTGGATACTGCTGGTAGTGCAGCTCACGCAGCGTGGCACTGCCAGCATGCAGCGCAGCTCGTGGCGCTTTTGGAGCTGGGTGTCTGCTTTCAGCTCTCGCCTTGGGGTTGGCAGGGGTCGCAGGGGCTGCTCTGGGGCGTTTCAAATCCTTGTGAGAAAAGTCAGTATTTTTTTGGACAATGGTTTCTTTAGCTTGGAGGAGAACTTCCTCATGTGGCTTAGATATTTCATTCATGGCCACAACTTTCCACCACCTTAAGGGGAAAAGCAAACTAAGGGAAGTTAGGAGACCCAGGGAATTTTGACTTTCTACTCACTACGTTCCACTCCCGGGGTCACCAGAACATCGGCTGCTCCTTCACTTCAGGGTTGTTGGTCGCTTTTCGGATCGCTCTGCTCCGATGTTCAGCTTTTCTCTGGGCTGATGGCAGCATAGGCACGCAGCTTAAGTTTTGCAGTAAAAACTGCAGAAGATGCTTCTGGGAAAGATCGCTAGCTCTGCCCACATATCTCCACCAAAGGAGCACAGTAAGAAAAGAGCCTACCTGATAGAAAGGGGCTAGTCATTTTTTCAGGTTAACTAGTTTATTAAACAGACAACTGAAAACAGGGAGATAAGGTAAGCGCAACCCCCAACAGCAAGCCAGAGACAACAGCACACATGCAGTGCTGGAAGATCCTTTGGTGTGATATTACAGTAGGAAAACTGCCAGAAAACCCGATAGAGAGTACCCGAGAAATCCTTATGAGGTGTCCTTGGCTAGGATTGGTCCATTTCTTGATCCTCTCATTGATTGGCTCATTTAGGAGTTCTCTCATTGGCTCTTTTTGATGGTGCATTCCTGACCAATCATTTCCTCCACTGTCCTTCTCATTGGTTAGTCAGTCATCCAATCCTCATTCGGGATGATGTCATCGCTCTGGCTAGAAACTTTCTGGAAAATTCCTCCCATATCCATCCCATACCAACCCATTACCAACCCCATCTAGTGGTTGTACCGACACATTATACCCGCACATCACAAGGTGCTCCAAAACTTAAAATTAAACTATTAACAGGCCCAGCCTCCAAACAACTCATTTAACTTATAACCAGATAACCAACCTACGAAAGCCCACCATTTATAACACTGGCTATCCTAAATTGTCATCCTCACTAGACCTAAATAAAGGGGTTTGAACCTGAGTGCTAGCTTCTGTCAAAATTTTACATCGACATGAAAACATGAAAAGAAAACTTAAAATCTATAGTGAAAATTCAATTTCCTACTCCAGGGCAATTTTAATGGCTATAGTCATTAATGTCTGGTAGTAGCTCTCCTTATGTTAATGTGCTAATTACTCCATTGCCAGAGGCTTTAGTAAATCAGTCTTTGCGTTTTGCTTTTGAGATCAGAAACATGCTGCTTTTTTCTGAGTCACCTTTTCCTTAGTACTGAACAGCAAGCATTTGGTTGTAAAAATAAGACTAAAATAGCTGTTTTGATGCTCAAATGGATGGAGTTGTGCAGCTCTGAATGCTAATAAGATGCAGGTAAAGAATGTTTCCCCTTGTGGGAGTTTGCTCGAGCTAAAAATAGCCAGCTGACCTGCCCTCATCACAATAACAGTGTGAAACTTATTTCTCCTTGAGTGACTGAAGAGCAGGTGACATAGTCATACATTTTAAGAAAAAAAGAGGCCGTTTTTCTCATCTAAAAGCTGGCTTAATGCTGGAATGCCATTTTTTATGTATCTGATGGGAAACTTGTTTCATGAATTTGCCCATAAAAATCATTCAAACATAAAAGTCAATTCAGGAATTCTCCAATTGTTCTTTGTAACAAAACACCGCTGTATTATTCGTGCTTTGCATTCCCTTGTGTTGCTATGATACAAAGATGCTAACTTTAAGTGAAATAGTGCCAGCAGGCCAATGGCCATGAGAGGAGCACAGAGGGCCTGGCTTCAGCTGTTTGTCAGGAGGTCTGTAGGAAGGTGTTTTTTGGTGCTTATCAGAGGCCTCAACTGAATGTCCTTGCAAGAAAGCTTCTCCATGTGAGATAAAAAGCTGATCTTGATGGAAAGGGAGTGAAAGGCTTGCTCTCTAATCCTTACAAACATGCTGTAGAAGAGCAAAAGAACTGGGATTTATGTCAAAAAGACGACAATAAGACTTTCAGATTCGGAATGGGCCAATAATAGGTTAACAAGCACTTAAATGAAAACATGTTTATCTCAAATGGCTATGTTTCTCAATTATGTTTGATCCACATTAATTCCCTCATTGCAGGATGACTTAGATGCTGTTTGAGAAAAGTTTTGCCTTCTGTTTACTAATTCAACTGCAGGGAATGCAGCTGTGGTTGTTTATTGTTCTTAAAGACTGTGATACTGGTGTTCTGTGACTATAAAAAGATGACTGTACAAATACACTGACAAATTAATTCTGTTCTGCAGTTTTTCTCTCTAAGATTAAACAATTTAATTGAAAAATAGTTAACTGGATACAAGAGCTCAGTTCATCTTTATCATATGCTCAGGGTTTTATGGGAAAGGCAATAAACTGGAAGTGAGTATTTTGAATGCCCCATGTCACCAAAATTAAATGTAATGCATTTTATTTTCTGTAAAATGCTATATGTGCTGGATTTTAGAAAATAAATTATGTATCACAGAAAAATAGATCAGCCATGTCTTGTCAGACTTGAGAGAGATTTTTGCTTTACCGTTGCTCTCAAAAACCTCTAAAGGAGAGGATTACACAACCTCCCATGACATCTATTTTAGTACTTAGTAATCCTTACCACAGGAGTGGCCTTGTCTAATTTAAACTTTCTCTGCTGCTGCTTTGCAGAAGGGTTGAGGCAGTTTGGTGACTCATTGTAACCTACAAAACAAATAATTATTTTTGCCTAGAAAAAAACCCAAACTTCAAAACCACTATCTGACCATGTAACCTCTGTGCTGAGTTTCTGGGAACTATCACTGAATGCTGTGCAGACCATCAGTTTGCAAAGCATCACCCCTACAATTTAATTGCGTCCAGATTGCCTTCACACAATTTATATATATTAATTCTGTCTCTGGCAATACCAAACACTGGTTTACTGATGTCAGCATAACCCACCCACCTTGTTATATGAAAATAGACAAAGCTGTTGGTAAAACAACATAAAAACCTGCATACCTCAGTTGTGCTTTGAAGCATTAGAAATGAAAAACTGCATATAAAATAAACAGAATTCACCTAAAATAATTACAAGCTGTTCCTTTGGAAAATTGCATATGGATATTTGAATTCCTTGTGTAACTTCTTCCTTCCCTAGATTCTTTCTCTCCATTGCTCTCTACAGTAATGCATAGAATGGAGGCCCTGAATCCCCACTTTGCCTAACATTTTGGATTCACTCATGCACTCACATCAATTCCCTTATACATTCTCTTTGAGGTATTTAATATCACACATATTAAATATTATAGAAAAGATTAAATATAGATACATCTAATTAAGCCTGCTATCTCCAATATATTCTTTACTGGATAAAGACAAGTCCTGTCTGGATTCTGTGTGACAAAGGTTATAAGAAAGAGGAAGGCTTTGCCTTCTCCAGGAATAATTTGAAGAGAAATTTCTCTTTCCACTGCTCCCTAAGTATCTGTACATTCATATGGGCACCCTCTCTGACACTTTAAGTTCCAGACTCCTTGTAAAGTCACCAGTGCATGTGAGGAATAATTAATTTCTTTCCTCTTTCCTGTAGTCTTCTGCATATTTTTCTCATTGTTAAGTGTCAGTGTTTGAACTTGTAGACTACAATGATTTCTGAATTTATCCTACTTCGCTGTGGCTTTTAACAACTCTTACATATTTTCCCCAATAACAGTCTCTAAGCCATTCAATTCAATTAAGAATCATATTATCTAAAATCAAATATCCCATACAGAGTAACTGTCAAGTCTCCAAATACAAACCTCATGTAAATATATACTTTTCTTCAACTTTTCTAGGATTTTACTTGGTTCGCATAAAACTAACTGCAACTTTTGATTAAATATAACTTATTTCCTTCAGGTTGAAATGTCTGCTTTTCCAAGAATGTTTCTGAACCCTTCTTTGGAGACTGGGATTATATAAAGTCACTGGCATTTTCATTTATAAATTTAAAAAGTCAAATGACAATCCTGACCCCTCAGTGGTGATGTATAAGACTTCTTTCGTTCAGACTCAATAGTAACTGTCAAAGTTATTTGAGTTTTTTTAGAAGGAATTTCATATATAAATTTATTCCAGTGTGAACTCTGAGGAGAGAAATTACTTCACTCACACATTCAAACAGGATCTTCCTGCATACACAGCAAATATAAAAGGGACTGAATGGAGGAAATTAAAAGGCTGCAGATTTTGCAGTTCAAAGTATAATTTCTCAGAAGTGACGGACTCCCCTTGGAAGTATCACAGTCAGATATGATAGTGTTTCACATACAACACAGATCTCAACAGGCTTTGATTTATTTATATGAACAAAAACATTTTAAAAGCTGTAAACAAGTAACCTGATAAAGTAATTAGTCATGCAATATAGCATTGCTCTTCCATAGTTTATTTTCATCAGTCCTATTAATCATTGCAGAGTAGATGCATTAAGGGTGACCCAAGGTTAAAGCAAATGCAAAATAATAAATTGGAGCTTATAACCTGATAAACTTCTTGATTTATAATTCTCAGAGAGCCTGTTGTAGATTTCAACATCAACTACATGTGAGCCTGTTTCCTTTTTAATCAGTCCGTCTTTGATCGTGGTGATGTTTACTTTGCATTAATTTTATCTGCCTTTGGAGGTAATATAACTGTGATAAGAGCCAATTAGTTTTGCACCATAAGGAAGGACAATTAATTGTGACTTGACAAAACAAAGATAAAATTAACCATTTGCCTAAATGGTACTGTTCATTGTTGTTGTCTCATAAGGCTTCTTCTGTAATGTTCAGCTCCATGAACAAAATAACTCAGGATATGCAAATTTACCTAAAGTAAAACACATTCTGAAATGAACACTAAAAGAATGTAGCAACACTTCACAGTAATTCAATGTGCATTTTCCACAAGCCATTAGATCTGTCTAAAGATTGTATTTCACACACATGAATAAGTGATGCAGTGAGGAATAAGTGAGCAGTTTGGTTCTTGTGGCTAAGGCTTTTTAAATAAGAAGTAAATTGAATTGTGTGGGGAATGCTTCATACCAACCATATGAAGCTAAACAGGGGCAAGCGCCAGATTCTGCAACTGGGACAGGGCAACCTTGGATGTACAGACAGTTTGGGGAATGAGAGCAGCACCACAGAACAGGATCTGGGGGTCATCATCAATGGAAGGTTGAATGTGAGTCAGCAGTGCCCTAGCAGCCAGGAGGGACAGCCCTGTCCTGGGGGGCATCAGGCACAGCATCACCAGCCGGGCAAGGGAGGGATTGTCCTGCTCTGCTCTGCACTGGGGCGGCCTCACCTCCAGTGCGGGGGGGAGTTTTGGGGGCCACAAAAAAAAAAAAAAAAAAAAAAAAAAAGCATTGAGCTGTTAGAGAGTGTCCAAAGGAGGGCAGCAAAGATGGTGAAGAGCCTTGAGGGGAAGCCATGCAAGCAGTGACTGAAGCCACCTGGGATGTTCAGCCTGGAGGAGACTAAGGAGAGACTTCATTGCAGTTACAACTTCCTTGTTGAGGAAGGACAGGCACTTACCTCTTCTCCATGGGGGCCAGTGACAGGACCTGAGGGAATGGAGTTATTATATCTGAGGAAAAGATAGACCTAAAAGGAACCATAGGTATTCTCAAGCAGATTGGAAATCAAATTCCAATTGAGAGATTAACAGAGAAACATGAAAAAAAAACCAAGACAAAATACAATTACAAAACTAAAAACACTATGCTTGGGCAAGAAGATTACAAAAATACAATATTTTGGTAAAGGCAATTTGAAACAAGAGCTAAGAGTTATATTCTGTTAGAAAGTGAGCATGAGTTAGCAGTTTCATGCTGCTATGAAAAAGCCAAACATCACACTAGAATCAATTAACAACAAAAGAGACTACAGGAGACTTGGCACAATATTCCTGTTCTGTTCAGATAGATTGATTAGATTACCTCCCAAGGTTGCATCTATTCCTCTTTATAATGCTGCCAGAAGCATGGTTACAATACTTGCTTTATTTCAGAAAAATAACTTTTCTTTAAATCATAGAGATGTTGATTTAAGGTTGAAATTTTCAGAAGACCTAAGCAGTGAATTCCTACAGAATTCAGAAAGGTTTGGATGATGATGATAACTGAGCAGTTCCTGAGATGTTAGAGAACATCTAACATGTTCTCTAGCAAATGCATAATTCCAGAAAAAAGATCAGTCACTTTTTAAAGTGAGTCAAAATGTTCTCACAACTAATACTTGAATTAGCTCAGATATTATTTTATTGTTAATTACCTCTATTTGTGATAGATTGCTGCAGCCCAATTCACAACACAGATTCCTCTCTTTTGGGAATCCACTTTTGCTTTTCTGTAAGGATAACAACTGCATTTTTGGATCTTTCTCTGAGGCCTGTGTTTCTCTGATAACTCCCACTGCTTCAGAGAGATATTTCCATCTCTCTTTGTATTCTGTATCTAAACCAAGAATTTGGAAATACTTAGGTTCATCTTTATTGAAACAGCTGGATTTTCTCATGTTTCAAATATTTATTTTTCAAAAAGAATATTTTGGAATTAAACCTGTTTTTCAAAAGATCTTTAAATTTTTATGTATCATATCCTTAAAATAGCCTTGGGACCTGTTAAGAACTTAAACTTTAAGGAAAAACATTTCATAGCAATTATGAATACAAATTATTAATCAATCTTAGAAACAACCAAAAAAAAAAGGATAATTGATCCACAAAACCATTCTGTCGAAATAAAACCTGTCATAATTCCAACTAATAGGCAGGTGAGGTCTATTACAATTCCTTATTTTCGTAACAGAGACCACAGGAGTACGTGCAATGGATAGCCTAATGATAAGAGCAGTGATCTGTACAGAAGATAACATAGCATAGTGTTTCTGTACTGATGTTTAAAGGAGAGCAGAGAAAGCTGTTTCAGGTTATAAGCTTCATTTGTTCTTTTAGAATACAGGCTAATTTTTTTTTCTAGATTTCATTCAGAGACATGGAAAATGAGTCTGCTCAAAGAATGAGGCTTCCTATTGGCACATATGGAAATCTACTTGAACATGTGCACCTCTGGAGGAATTCTGCAGCTTTGGAGAAGGTACAATGGTAGTTATAATAAATTTTTTTAGCACAAGGGGAGAAGGGGAGAAAGATGGATACTTCTGTTAACTCAAGCTTAGTTTACCTTTCTGACTGTTTATTTCTGGTTATCAATGACAAGTTTCTAACATGCTTCTGTAGTAGTATGAATTCAGGGAGTTAACAGAATATGAGATGTAAGGAATAAGCATGACAGTTTAAACTGTAGAAGAGTATAAAATTAACTACCGAATTACTTTTAAACAATTCGTTTTTTCCATGGAAATTTGTACCTTTCCTAAATAGCCTCTTTTAAAAGATAATTTCATTCTCTTCTTCATGTAGTAATAGAAATATTGCAATTGCAGCAGTTGAATCAGGATTTGACACTGGTTTGATGAGTCATAGTAATGATAAATCGAGAAAATAATTGCAATTAATATTAATGCTTAGAGTGGTTCTGACCTACAACTGAGTGCTTTGAAATGAGAGTGCCTTAAACAAAACCAGCTCTGGATGCCTTTACTTCTCTATAAATATAATTTCAGGAAAATCCAGTCCATGGTAAATCATGTTTTACCTTCATGCTGTCTGCTGTGGTGGTAGTGACATTTCTAACACATTCCCATGTAGACACAAAACTTCCAAAACTGGAAAAGTGGCGCCTAGAGCTTGTACTCAGCAACCTAAACTGGCCCATCATTTATTGAAGAACGTATTTTTAAGGAAAAAACTAAGTGACAGTATGTCTACCCATGCAAGAAGGTATTCTTCTAATGGACTTAATTCCTGAATCTGGAAACAGAGATGGAAGAAACCCTGCTAATGAAGTCCTTTTAAGCCAGAAGCCTGAGAGTTCATGATTTTTATATTTTCACAACAAAAGTAAAACCAAAAAGCTGAACCTTAGGAGACTGCTATACCATATGGAAAATTTTAAAAAGCATTAAAACCAAACTGCCAACCTTTTTTAATGACAGCACTTCAAGAACTAGTGGTGCTGTCAGTGCTCAGTGGGCATGAGAGCAAAAAGAGAATGGGGATTTTGAAAAGAGAGATGATTGAAGTAGATTAGGGATCTTGCCTTGACTTAAATTGTTGTTAGTGAAAAAAAAAAAATCTGTGAAAACTTGTTTTAGGCTTGTTAGAGCTTGTTTTAGGGAGAATTGACAGAAGACCCACACCTCTTGGGGAATGTCTTTTTACTTGAAATTTTGGAAACAAAGTCCAGTTACACACGCTCTTAAGATCCAATATGCTCTTATAAAGAACAGGGAAAGTCTTTTAAGCATTCACAGCTATAACTTAAACAAGTGGCACATTTTTGCTTAGCAAATGGCTCTGGAAATGGAGATATTACTGCTCCTTCAGGTGTCTGGTGCAGTCTTGTGTCCTGCCCCACAGTGCAGGCATCAGAGTGCAGCACATGCATGTGGGTTCTGGTTGCTTCTGCACAAAGCCCAGCAATGTAGCTTGAACCACCATGGTCAGCAGTGCCACACTGGGTAGCCAAGGATATTCCCAATGGCTGGGGAGGTGAGAACCTGTTGCTGTTGAGTTCGGGGACGGCAAAAAATAGCAGCATAAACTTCAGATGAAAAAACCATTTATTAAGAAAATTTTGCCTTTTATATATCTAGGGTCCCTAGAGCAGAGCACAATTATTGGTTCTTGGGTGAACACCTCTTTAGCATCATTGGTTAGTTACAACAACGCTGGAGAATAACAAGTTGGAATAACAAGATGTAAAAACACCACTTGTAAAATATAGTTTACAAAACACATAAGATAGTTTACATAAATTTTTCTTGGTTTTCAGTTCCATTTGTGAGAAAGCAACATCTTATCACAAACAGGGCCAGGAGCTAGAAAATTTCTCTCTGATCAAACTTGTCAGTGTCCACAAGAACCTTCAGAGGAAGAAGCTAAAAAGTGGCAATATTCTGTAAATGTCTGAACTATATTTCTTACTCTTTCTTTCAGAGACTAAAGTGTGTCTTGCAGATCTGTCAGGATGTAGTTCATCAAACATCCACTGGTAGGGATTTGGCAATTGCATGCATCTTACCAAAAGTTACAGAAACAGTAGAAATTAGCTTAGATTTTAGGTACCCTGCATGCCATTTTGATGCCCATGTCTCTCTAGCCCATCTAGATTGTGTACAGTCTAATATGCCTTCAAATAGAGTAAAAATTAAAATGAAAACTTCTATTACTGTGAAAAGTTAAAATTCCCTTGCTTCATTTAAAGAACTTAGATTGCCTGAAAGAATTTCGGTGGTCATCCACAGAGAGCTTCTGACTCTTAAAATGAAGTTAATTGCTGGGAGTACTTCCCATATTCACTTGCAGCAATCTATTATATTCCTTAGTCATCACACTCATCTCAATTAGAGATGAGTTTGGGATTGGATATCTATAAATATGCAACAGTGCATTTTGAAATAGATATAGCTACTCAAAAACTTGATTTATCTTTATAAATATATTTAAATTAAAAATTAGAAAACCTCAGTCTTATCAGCAAGACCCATATTATATAGGAGGCTTTGATCTGCTGCAACGTATACAGTGTCATGCTTCCTTAGACTCCCTCCTAACCCCTAAATATTTAGTCATTTTTGAAGACAATATTTTGCTTTGGAATATTTAGCTAATTTTAGAAATACTGAGCATTGCCCAAGGTCTGAATTACTGTCCCATAGGGATTTTAAGACAAAAAAAAAAAAATTCAGGCTAAACTGGGGACTTTTCCCAGTTTAAAGCAAGCATCCAACCTATCATAAACCCTGCATGTTGATTAGAGTACACAGACATCTGTTCTCACCTCACTTAATGGTGCTGGAGTTAGTGAGTCTGATGTGGCCACAGCTGAAGTAATACAATGTTTTGTCACTGGCATGGTTACAGCAGGATGGCATTGTTTGCTATTGAATCAATTAAAAGGAAAAAAAAAAAAAAAGCTTATACATCAGTTTCTTTCTTGAGAATTTTTCTTCCTTCTCTGACTTCTACTTTCAAAATATACCAAATTAATACTCTCCTACGTAATTTTGAACATTTTCCTTTAATTGTACGTCTTGACTTTCTAATTACTAAACCAGAGTTTAGTTCATCAGCAATAACTTCTGCAGTTTTACATTCTAGGTTTTCCCAACTGAAAATCACAGTTCTTCATCATTCCTGCATTTCAAATACATACGCCTGAAGTATCATGGTATGTCATCTGAGACCACTATTAAAATTCTTCATATAGCTTAGGTCTCTATAGGAGGAAAGGAAATCTGTTAAGGTTTCCTTATACATAACACTCAGTAGTATCCACTGAGTCTCTCAGTTATGAGTTATACTCAGTCAGTCTCAGTAATTACTTCCTATTAATATGAAGGAGAGACGTTCCTTTCCCTTGGCTTCCTTTGTATGTGTAACTGAACACCAAAGTCATCAATCTACAAAATTAACTACTCTGCAGAGAGCGGAGTAACCTGGCCTGACTCCCAGCTGACCATGCCTTGAGCAAAAGGTAGGACTAGAATCCTCCAGGGCTCTTCCTTTCCAACCTGAATTATTTTATAGTCCTGCATATCGTGAACGTCAGAACCTTCAGCAGTAAGGAATGCAGCCAGGGGCTGAAAAAAGGGTGCAGACTGCTCAGGAGCAGCAACCAACATCACATACTTGAAGCAGCAGTAGCAAGAATACTAGAGACTATTTATTTAGTAGTTACTGACTGGTTTGGCCCAAAGTATGGTAAAAGAAGAATTGCAGAGGTGTTTTAGAGCCAGGATCAGGCTCTTCTCTATTTCTATAATTTCCCTATTTCTATAATTCTGCCATCTCAGAATTATAGAAAAGACTAATCTTCAGGAAAGTAAAATTCTAGTTATACCCTCTAAAATCCATTTGGTCAGTGACATGGTTATAGGAAGAAATATATTTTAAAAATCAGAATAACTGTTACCACAGCTTTATTTGCTTTCTTTTTCAGCATTTATAATGTTGCATTTACAAAAGGAGGCTGATCACTATGCTTCTGCTAAGCCTGCATTTAAAAAAAATATGGAATAAACTGCCACCTAGAGTTAAATCCTTGATGTTAATATTGGTTAAATTTATATTCAAGATAGGCAGCTTTCCTATTGCATTATTCAGGACCCAGGTACCAGAAGTCAGCATAGCCTTTGAACACTACCAAAGGAAGTACACATTTGTAATAGATTACAAATGGAATCTGATGATGTGCCTAGTTTCTTGACAGATATAAATCCATTTAAAAATCAGCAAGGAGCTAGAGATCATTATTAGCATATGTTATTCTCATCCTGTTAATGGTGATCAATAGTCTGAGCAAGTATTATTGAAACCAGGGTGCCAGTTTTTCATCTAGCAGTCACTTTCTGTCCATTGGGAGCAAATATGTATTAGCAAGTCTCTACAAATTCATTAGCTAGTTCATTTCATCCTAGATGTATTTTAAAGCAAATAAATATCTACTGGCCCCTATACCTGCTGCAAGAATTCTGAATTTTATTTTGTTATTTGTATGTAAACTAAAATATTATTAACTATGTTAAGTAAGTGTGGTGAGTTGACCTTGGCTGGCTGCCAGATGCCCACCAAGCTGCTCTCTCGGCTCTCCTCCTCATCAAAATGGAGAGAAAAGAAGATTAAAAGCTCATGGATCAAGATAAAGGCACTTTAATGAAAGAAGCAAAGGCTGTACATGGAAGCAAAACAAAACCAAAACAAACCAAAAAGGAAGATTTATTCTCTACTTCTTATCAGCAGGCATTGTCCAACCACTTTCTGGGAAGCAAAGCCTCAGTACACTTCAGTCACTTCAGAAGACAAATACCTTAAAAACAAGTGGCCCATTTCCATCTTCCCCACATCCCCACCTCTTAGTTTTTACTGCTGGGCATGGTGATATGCATAGTACAGCATATCCCTGTGGGGAGTTTGGGACAGCTTTCCCAGCCTCCCAACCCCTCATCCACCTGCAGCCTGCTGGCCTTTGGCAGGGTGGGGATGAAGAGACAGCCTTGATGCTGTGCAAGCATCGCGCTGCGATAGCCAAAACACTGGTGTGTTATCAACACTGCTTGGGCTACACAGACAAACCTCAGCGCTACAGTGCTGCTATGAGGAAAGTTTGTTCCTTCCCAACAAGTAACTTGAAAGTGCTGATAAATCCTCTGTTGCCCTATAGAAAATCTCTGCATTAAGGCAGCTGTGACAGCTGTGGACAGCAGTGAATACTACAGTCCTTTCAATACCTACTGTCTCCAGACACTGATGGCTTGTGTCCTCTGATTTCTCATACCATTTTATATTTTAAAATAGAAAATAAAAATAAGTATGTATATATATTTTATATTGTAGAAAATATCTCCCTATTAGAGATGCAACAAGAAGGATATAAAAGATGCATATCATGCAGTCTATGGCAGAAAGGGAGATGTAAGTTATACCCCTTTGATACTTTCCCTTACACTAACACCTGTCAGTCCTTTAATGCAGAACAAGCTTATTTCATACTCCTTTTGCACTAGTTTTCTGACACAATGTGGTTGACCAAATTATGCCATATGTTCACAAGTCTGAAAACCTGTTCCGAGTAAGATATTAATGCATTGTTCCCTACAAATCAAACCGGAAATAAGATTTAAAATCCTACAAGCTGTGAAGAAATCTATGATTGAATAGAGGGGATAAACCTAAATCAGTAGCTACCTTTAAAGGAGCAGCCAAGAAGATTAAGGTATTTTATCTCCCCCTCCCTTCTCCTTTTACAACCAACTGATCAGTTTGTGAGTGAGGAAGTGGTGGGTAAGCAAATATTGCTTGAAGAGAGGGGTAAGGCAGACCTCCAAAACAAGGCAGAAAGGGGAAAGAAGGAACTGACAAGAGGGAAAATACAACAGGGAATGATCTTATACCTCTTCTTTTAAATCATCAGAGCTGGGTGCCTCTTGAGTGCCTGAACAAATACCCACAGCACAGGGAAAGGATGGGGGAAGGAGAAGGGTAGGATAGCTCATATGACTGGAGAGATGTCATGGGTCGATGTAGGCTTTTTAGGAAGGGCACACCCAGGATGGCAAGGGGAGGGAACAGCCCTTCATGTATGAGAACAACAGGGATGCCCAGAGCTCTGCCCTGGGATGGACAACGATGCAGTTGAAAGTTTATGGACTGGGATGAGAGAAGAGATCAGGATGGCCAGTGTTTAGTGGGTATCTCCTACAGACTGTCTGACCAAGAATAGATGAGACCTCTTCAGACAACTGAAGAGGCTTCACATTTGCAATTATTCATCAGGAATGACTTGAACCACCAGTCATCTGATAAACAGACAGAAGAGCACAAGCAATCCAGGAGGTTTCTGAAGGGCATTGGTGGCCACTTCCTAAGATGGGCAAATAAGGAATAGAACAGAGGCAGATAGCTTTGAGGGTAGCTTTGGCTGCAGTGGCTCCACATGACATTGTGGAATTAAGGATCCTGAAAAAAGGAAACAAATCCAATAAAAAGAATCACATCCCTGAACTTTAGCTCCCTTCAGGGGGTTACTCGGAAGAATCCCACAAGATAGTCCCAGAGGAAAGAGGGGTCTAAAAGAGCCTTCCAGCAGATCAAGCAAAGGCCTGAATGGATGCATAGTGAGCTCCTTACAAAATTCAAATGTAAAGCAAGTAATAAAAACAATCAAACAAAAAAAGGTAGGTTTTTTGTGCATATTCACTGTATTGTCACTGTATTGCCACTATATACTGGAAGCATGATGCCCGGCTCCTCTGTAATAACGCACAGCTAGCCTCAAATCCACCAGTAAATTCTATCTCAGACAGTAGATGACATGACATAACCAAGTTATCCCCTGCTACAGAGCTGTCATGCAGCATTAATTCTGTCACTAGCACTTTAGAAGCATTTGTAAAAGCCATGCTGTTACTGTTGCTATATCATCATCATGGTTTGTGAAGACTCCTCACATCACAGACACTGAAATAAGTGAAAAAGTTTGCACAAAGCCACTAAATGTTAAGAAAGTTGCATCTATTCTCGCAGTTGAAGTACTTAGTTCTCAAAACACAGGGAAACTGTGCAGTTCAGTCCATGTCAAGTAGTTGTTTATCAAGCTATAGTTATAAATTATTGTTTCCCTACTTTGTAAGTCTGCTCTGCTTAAAAGTTTTTCCTGCCTCCCTCATGCACAGCAATTCCTTTCTTTCTCATCCACTTAATTTTCTTCAAGTCCAGTGACCTTGAAACAATGGTTTTAACATGTAGTAATGGCAGATAAACCATTTCATACATTTGGAAATGTTTGTTTAGCTTCATTACCATTAAAATCCTTTAAAAATAGAAGAAAAAGAGGGAATATTATAAGGGGTATATCTTGTCTGCAGTTATTAAAGGATCCTATTCTTTGTTTTGAGCATTCTTGAGATATTCAGAATCGTAGCATCATTTAGTATTGTTTGAAATGGACTTGACATGATATTTTCAAAAAATTAGAAATACATACTTTTTATTAAAATTGCATTTATCTTTGTGGATAGTCAGTCTTGAAGGCCTCAGATACCTAGGAAAAGCAGTAGTGAATGAATACCTGGACTATCCATAAATGCACGACTATTCCCTAGAAGCAGGATATTTTTTTTTAATGTAGAACTGCTTTCATCTGCAGTATTTACAGACAGCTTTCTTCAAGGACTTGTGCATCTCTGTACTTAAGTTCAATGACAGACAACTATCAAAGCAATGGAAAGCATTTGAAAAAGCCTGTCTTTTCATTCAGACAACTCCTTTAAAAGATAGGTTTCTAGCTGATCACTTTTTTATTTTTTTGTTAAATAGATCTCTGCAGAGGCTGAGTTCTAACTCTACTAGTAGCTCAGGCAGGCTTTGTTCAATAAGCAACCTGAGTACAGGCAAGATAAGAAAAAGGAGGTATAAACATAAAGTGCAATGACCCAATTCTAATGTGAACAAACACAACCTATGACCTTCTCACACGACATGACAGACTGGAATTTCAAATCTCAGTCCCATCTGAAAGACAAGAGAAAGGGTCAAATAACCCTTTCTCTACCTGCCTAACACATTTGCTTTGCTGCAGTTGAGTTGATTCACTAGTCACATGCTTTGCCAACTTCATCTAGGACCAGTGAAATCATGAGATAGTGCTGCATTGAAGAGACATGCTGCTACACTCTAAATGTGCCTCTGGCTGCAGAACCCTCTGTTTTGCAATTTGGAAGTCAAATTGCAGAGCTTAGCTAAAAGCAGCAGTTAATAACCTGCTCTGACATCTGTTGTCGCTGAACAGGCTAAGAGATAAAGTTCACAACTAAGAACACAGAGAAACCACACACATGCCAAATTTTCCTTACAGACCCTCTTCAGAAATTCTAATACTATAAATGTATACACCAAGTACTGATAGAGAAGCAGGATTAGTCTGGAAAAAGTGCTTGCTTGAGAAAAGAAGTTCTTAAGTCTACATTTCTCAAGCTAAGTTCTGCTTCCTCAAGCACCCATCAGTAAAGTGGTACCAGCTAATGGCTGGGGGTTCATTGAGTAAAAATCCTTATATTCTGACCAAAAAAAGTAAACCGAATGAATAGTCTCGATAAAGGTGGCCGAGCTGGCACTGAATTGGGGTAGGAGGCTGGAGGGAGCAGGCTGAGTCGCAGCCCGTTTCCCACCCTGCAGGCACACCCCGGCGCCGCCGGCCCTGCCGCGCATCACCACAGGGGCTGGCAGAGACCGCAGCACGGACGGGAGCTGCAGGAGGGCGGCTCTCAGGTCCCTTCCAGCCCCAACCATTCTGCAGTTCTCCAACGCTTCTTGGAGAGTTACACACGGCAAACAGATCAGCATGAGAATTCAGAGTCCCGATCTAAAAGACATAACCCCAGTGGAGAACCAACATCACCTAGCACAGGTTGTGAAAAACCACACAAGACCTTTTAAACATAGGGAAGCATTCAGGACATTGATGCTCCTAGGAGAGCAGACTCCTGCTTATTTCACTCCTACTGCTTTCTTTGCCACCCCTTCCTCTGTTTTCCCAGATGCTTCTGTGGAACCTTAGATCCGGCAATAAAATTAGCTGCAGATTTTAGACAGGGAACTTGTTTTATTAAATCTACTTCTAGATGTTGAGCAAGAGGGCTTGAGAAGGAATACAGTTGTAATATACATGGAAAAATGAGAGTTTTGGCATAGCTGTCCACCCATTTACAATCATTGGCAAGGGACTCGAGTTTCAAATAAAGGACAAGACAGAGCATAAATGGAGGTCTTGGGCAAGGGGCAGCTGCTGTGTGGGTCCAGATCCCAGGTGAGGACTCTCACAGCAATTGCAACCTCTCTGTGCACTTGGGGACTTGACACGAACCACAGCTCTTGGTTCATCATGAGAATTCCTCTGGTTACAGAATTGCAATCACCCTGATGAAAAAAAAACCTCGAAAATTTTGTTTTGAGTGGCTCAAATGGTACCATTAAAGAACCAGATGGCCTCTGAAATCCTCTCAGAAAGAGAATTATCCTAAAAAGTTCATTGAACATAGGTATACCTTTAGAAACATTAAAAACACCAGCTGGGATGAAGACTGGGGACAATATTTATATCCCATTTGTAACGATGTGCTTTGCATCAGAGAATGTGATTTTTAATCTTCAAGAGACTTTATATTAAGCAATTGCTGTGATGAATAAAATACAGTAATTCTTGAAAACAGTTTGTCCCAAATTTTATAAGAAATGTGGTTTGTCACATGGCTGTCTGACAGATAGCAACTGCATTAGTTATATTTTCTGACTTTTAAACAATTTTGTGAATTTATAAACCTATCAGTATCACCATCCTTTGATTGGAGAGATTTTTATTTTTAATTTTGAGTCAGTTCTTCAGCTAAGCATAAAGGTAGAGCCATCACAGGGAAAGATATAATGCAGTAAATTTGGTCTCCTGGGGCCTATATGGGAAAAAAGAAAGAAGAAAATGTGATTAGAAGGAAATTCAGACAGATTGTTATGAAGCTGGCAAAATAAAGAATCTTACGGTATTCCTGAACTAATGTTAGAAGCTTGGGAGAACATCAGAAACTACTACAGATTTTCATGAATAAACATAATTATAATTGGATTGACAGACAATGTAGAACGAGCTTCACAACTGAAATTCTCATCAGTGACACCCAGTACTCTCAATCCAGGGATGGCAAAACTACTGTGGAAGTGGCAGGCCTAATCTATTACACACTTGAGCCATAAAGGGTCATCCCTGAATACGTATACAGGGAATATGATGTGACTTCACATGAGACATATTGATTCAGAGGCTCATTCTTCTTTAGCTTTAGTTTGTTTCTCTGTTTTAAGCAGCTCAAAATCATATACTTGACCCAATATCACTTCAGGACCCAATACATTAGACTGAATGCATGGGATTCAAAAGGTCATGTGCAGAATTACTTCTATATAATTGTTCATGGGTTTCATGTTAAAGCCACTAAGAAAAAAAAATGCAACAGAGAGTCAAAAGTTAATGTGACTTTTTTAAACTTGAATTTAGCTCTCTTTTTGTGCACTTCCCTCAGAAGATATGAAATGGTTCTGCTTGTGCAAGCTCTTCTGTTACCTTGGAACCTGATAGCATCAGTGACAACAAAAAGCACTGAGGTTTCACAGTTCATATATGTCCTATTCAGTGAAAACAAAATTGACTCTTCTAGACAGAAGAGAGCTGCTACTAGTGTTCATTAGAAGAAACACATATAGAATGGAAACATTTTACATCCTATTTAACAGAATTGCTTGGCTGGTCTACTTACACTGGCCAGCCAGCCAGCACACCTGCTAGTCGTACCACAAAGACAGCAGGTAAAATTAAGGTAGATTCCTTAATTCATAGATAAATATGCTGAGTGCTGGGCTATTTGGGCTATATTTGCCAATCGTGGTGGACATTGGACATACTGCTTGGGAGGAGGCCAACAAAGGTCTCAGAGAGGACCACAGTTCTGCAATAGGTGTGCTCTATGGACCTGTGGCAACATGGGGTTATTGCAAGAGTACATGACTACATCATAAATCCACAGAAAACCAAACTTTAATATTAATTTCCCATTTTTAAGACAGTTTATTCTGCTCCTTAAGATATATAACCAGCCTTTGAAAGTAGATTTTTAACTTAAGATTATCATTAATATTAAGTTTTGTAATTCTAGGTCATATAGGAAGACATTACAAGAGCTTTCACCAATTTATTTTGAAATCTCATACCTTAACTGAAATAGTAAGACACTGTATCTTTAATAAGATAACTTTTCTCCATTGTATATTTTGGTCTTAGTATTTAAGTAAATATATATTTAGTTATAAAACAGTTTGGCTATAAATAAGTTTTTATGATTGAACTATGGAATGCATCCACTGCTATTTAAAGTTTTTAATTAGACTCTGGTTTTTATATCAATGGTCTTCCATGCTAGTTTCTATAGCAAAATATTTTAGAAACACCAACATTCTCCAAAAGCTCCATAAAAGATCACGAACTCCATAAAAGCTTCCAAATTCTTACTATGTATATGCACCATTACATGAAAAAGCCACTGATGCTTGCCTTTAAAGCAATAGTTTCATGCATGGATGATGATTACTTCCCCAAATGTCCTCCAGAATAACTTTAAAAAAGGTCAATAGTTGTCCTTATATTTCTTAACATTTTAGAACTTGGAAAATCCATTGCAAAATGAAATGCCCATCAATTCCAATAAATATAGCAATAAATCAATCTCTTCTCCTAATTTCTATATTAAATGCAGTTGCACATAGAAGAAAGCTTTAGTACTTCATCAAGCATTTTGAATATATTTGCATACAGAATAACCAGAAAAGACCAAATTACAACTTAGAACACATTTTTATAGTAGTTCTATCTTATGCCAAATGGAAAGTGCCTTTTCTATGCAAACAAAAAAAAAATCTAAAAGTAGTATGTGACTGTAGTACTGCTGTTGCTATGGGTGTTCTGAATGTCCTCCTTAACATCTTTGTCTAGTTAAGATATGCTATTAATATACAAGAACAATATAAGGACATATGAATTCATTAATCAAAATCAGAAAAAAATTTAAAATTATTTTTGTAAGTGTGAAGTTGTGGGCTTTTTTTCTTCTTTTTTTATTTGCTTTTATGTTACTACATCATTTCTTTCCTCTCTGTTCAGCCATAAAACTAAGAAACTTTTTGTATGTGTATGGGGATTTCAAGAAAATCAAGCTAATATTAAGTCCTAGAAGTCTGACAAAAGTACCATAGACATATGTGAGACTAATGAGAAACTTTTGTTCTGCCACATAGTATTTGGACTGGAAGTATCAGACAAATAGGGAAAAAAACCCCACTAACACAACAGTTGTAAAGTATCAAATATGGCATACCCTGCAGAGATTCTTGCACTTGCAATTCCTTTAAGCTATGAGAAATAGTGATCTGGAGACCTTTGAAGGTGGCTGGCAGCACCAAGTGTCTGCTACCCCTTGGAGATCGGCCCATGACTTCCCTGGTGAAAATGAGCCGAGAAACTTCTGCAAATCTCTCTTTAGACGTTTCAGTTAATTATCTGACTGCCACGGACTAAAGAGCATCCCAGAGGGTGGAAGATAGGGTAGCAGTATGGATCCATGTTCCTGAAGGACACTCTGCCTATTTGGTGCTGCTATCTGCAGGCAACAAACATCTACACAGGCTGGATGGAGGCAACAAGTACTCTTCAAAACTCTCATGGAGCTGGATATTGCAGGGACTTAACAGCTGTAACATCAAAGGCTGCACATGAATGGAGGACTTGGAAACACTCCCAAGGCTGGTAAAGAAAGAAGACAGAAAACCAGACAGCTATGCATCTTGAATATACCTTAACATGCACCAGCCAGTTTAGGCATTAGCCAAGAAGTCCCCAATTTCCACATCTGCAATAATTAAACAGGGTGTCCTCAAGGTAGCTTCTCTAGTGTCTAATAATGTATGCACTTACATGACAACTTTTCCTTTAATCAGAACACTGATAAGATTTCTAATTTTACTTGGCCGTTTTCCAAGCCTTGTAGGAACATATTTATTTTTAGAACTATGGTCCTAAATTAATTTGGTTGGAATTAGCCAAAGGGCTCAAAGGCATTAACGGAAAACAGAGAGATAAACATGTATGTGTGCATGCAACACACACACACATTTGAGCCCACACAGGCATTTTTGTTATCTTATAAAAACCAATTTTAAAATACAATTTAAAGCACACCCTTCAGCAGTAATCTGCATGTTATACAACAGCAAATACATAAAGAATGGCTGACGCTCTATTTGGTTTGGAAAATTTCCCTATTGCTCATAAAAACCAAAATAGAACTATAGAATTAAGCTTATATAGGAAAAAAAGATTATTTTTATAGTCCCAGCAAGATACTGTAACTATATGTAAGTCCCAGCAGAATGAAAGATTCCCTATTTGTCAAGTAACAGCATGGTGGTCTGTAATAAACATTAATATAATATAGCATGTCAGAGATCAAAGCCTCAGTCCTAAAAGATACAGAATAACTCATGAAATCATAATTACTGTTTTGATTTAATCCAGGCAGCTTGCTTAAAGCATTTTTTAAAGACAGGCAAGCATTTCAAAGAAAACAGTTTTTTAAAAGAAAAACAGGAAATAATCTGGTTCCCTGTCCTTCCTCTTTTTATTTTGGGGCACACCTATTTTTGATATTATATAAAAGCACATATGCAACTTATTAATTCCCTCATCACAGTTTTCCTTCAGTACTGCTGTCAACTGCATCCTATTGAAGTGGAAATAGATTTCTTTAGCATAGGTCTCCTGCTTTGTGCTTAGTATCATATAAGCTATAACATGATTAAAATGTGCAGTTATTTAAGATGCAAAACTCAAACTCACAGTTTTGCAGAATCAGGTCACGATTATACAGTCTGTTTAATGTGATTAAATCCTGCTGATTACATGCAAAAATGGGTGCATGTGCTCTTTAACTTGCCTGACTGTGCCCGCTCAAAAGCCTCCCTGCTTGTACCAGCATTAAAGAAGATGATGGGAGTGAGCAACTGGGCACATAGGGAGACAGAGTCAATTTCTGTCAGGTTAACGTGAGTGTGAGCCATCACTGCAGCCTCTTATTTGCAAGTTATCAGTAGAGATGTAGTTTTGCTTATTTCTATGAGGCATCTCATACAGTTGGGTACTTTAGAAAAGTGAGTTTTCCACATAAATGTTGCCATTTTTAGATAAACAACTTAAAAACATTTACTATGAAGTACATTTATTAGTTTGACCATAGAATTTTAATGTGAAATCTGTCAAATCAATGCTCCTGCCTACACATATCTCAAAACTGACCTTATGACAATTTGAGGTCTGCATAAGAAGCTGTGTTTCACCTTGTTCCTCTTGAAGAGAAAGGTCTACCACCAATACTAAGATTTGTGAAGATCTAAAACCTACAGCTTCCTTAATAATCTAGAAATAATCATAATACATAAAAACTGAAAGCAAAATTAAATTTGGGGTTGCATCACTCACAACAGTAAATATAGTCCTACACATTAAAACTGAGACTATTGGAAAAAAGATATAAGGAACCATGTATCCATGCCTAAAACCCTGAGTTACAATCAGTAATCATACTAGTAGGCATATGCACCTGAGCCAACAAAATGTTATCTTAAAAACAGCTCAAGTCTTAAAATTAAATGTCATTCCTAATTGGAAAACTAATCACAAAATGCCACTCAAACTATTTCATTCTGTATGTTTAAAAAGATTTTTTCTGCATCCCTTTTGCAATCTTTTAATCAGCAGCTGTGTACTTTACATACATGATGAGTGTGTTAACTCCAAAGAAAAAAAAAAGAAAATGTTCCATGAAAATAAATGTAATTTTGCTTTCTCTAGCTTGACTGAGGGACTCCAATTCATTCTAGATTCATTCCAATTCATTGTAATTCATTCCACAATTGAACTTTCTCTAAATATAATGTAAAAGTTGAAGAAGGAGTTTACAAAGGCTTTGCCAACTTTGGTGTAACTAGCCTATTCCCAGCTCTGTGCACCCCAAAGAATAAATGCAGTTCTATTCACATCTCTCACCTAAGGTAAGGAAGGCATTTTTCCTTATCATCCCAGAAATAAATGTCCTTGTGGAACAGAGCTCTGTCTCTTTATAGTTATTTTTGGATAAAGACTGCTAAAGAGGTTTTCTGCATCCTGGAAATCTCCGGATTTTGGAGAAGACTGATCACATCTTTTTAAATATTAATATCCTTGTGGAGCACTGTTTGCAGTGGAGCTACCCAGTCAGTAGGCAGGTGGCATAAGATGTCTAAATGTGCTTTGGTCACAATCAGACAGACACTTTAATGTATTTGTGTTAGTTCTGTGCATTGAGTGATTATAAAAGTTATTCCAGTAGTAAATTAACAGATGCAAAAGTTTTTGAGGGTTTAAAGCATTAGGAGTAACCGAGATGAAAGGGTTTGAGTGAAGGGTACCTGTAAAACAAACCAGAAATGCAGTTTCTCTACTTCCCTGGTTTTCTAAGAGTTTAGGATTCACATAAGTAAGCATTTCTGATCCAAGAGGAAGGACAAAAACTTGCTTGCCTACAGAAGAATCCTTCATCATCACACGGCTCAGGCACATGCCTTCACAGACAGCAGCTTTAGGTCAAGCAACAAAACCAACCCCAGAACCTGCAATAGTGATGAACTCTTTGATTTGTCCATTTAAAGCTGTCTCATATTTACTGAAAAGCTATACAGTTTAAAGTTACAGAGTAAACATATCCTTTCCCCATTAGTGAGACTATTATATCCAGAAATGCTTTTGATAGCTACCATCAGCCTTATCCCAGAGCACATCTCCTCTCAGAGATAGAAGCTCTTTGGTTTGAGGGAGGGGCAGAAGACAGATGAATCCTGGCAGCTTGCTTGCTCCCCTGGGACGGTACTTTCCCCAGGTGCCAAGCAAAAGACATATTCATGCTGAGCTGCGAGACAGAGAGGTATTTCTGAAAGGAATACAGAGTTGTCGCCACACCAGGGGCCTAGGAACTGAAAGGAAGCATATTCTCCCTATGAAAATGGAGAAATAGAAGTAAAAAAGTATTATCTCCAGATATTGCAAGTTGAAGAACAAAAGAAAAAATAAAAATGGCACTGAGTGGGCAGAGAAAGTACAGATGGATGAACAGTAGACTTTGCAAGACAAATGTTTATTTTCCACAGCTGGATGTAAATGGGATTGTAATTTTTTTTTTATTTTAAAAAAATTTTAAATTTGCTTAACAAGTGTATTATTCTAACTTAATTTTGTTTCTTTCCCCTGATAAATTTTCTAACTGTGTGTTCATTGCACTGCCCCAGAAAGGAGCAATAAAAGATCTAGTGCAGCTGATTTATGTTTTGTAACTGGAAAACATTTGTTCCAGCCTTGTTCTTTGTAACTTCTGTCAGATAATTTGTGACTTAAATTAGGTACTATTTGGTTTTTAACTGTGTCAACACCTGAAAGCAGTACCTAAGCTTTCCATTGCATCATGTATTGAGGAAGAACTTGATGTACCTAATATTGTTCCTAACTGGCAAGTTTTTAATTTAATAGACAGATAAAAATTCAAAAAAACAATGTTAAAATCAGTCATATATTGGACTTGGACAGAACACATCTTTTCTCTTTTCACCTCCAAAGCACTGGTGAGTTTGGAGTAAATCAGGCTTTTTCTGGCAGTTATCTGTGTAAATCCAAAATCTCTTAAGAATATGATGACTAAGCAGATCTAAATTTCAACTCAAATCTGCATTGCAGACTCCTATGCATAGTTGTTAAAGAGATTTTAGCTTAGTTTCTTACGTTGCAATCTCAACTTTGGCTCTGGAGTAGTCTGGGTCGAGTAATGTTTATATTCAGTGTTTTCAAATAAAATCCCTGTGATTGTACTTTTGGTTTGAGACTATATTTTGCCTGCAGCATCTGTACTGCTTGTAATATGGGACATAAATAAGCCTGAAGTACTGTATTCTCAGCCTGAAGAACAAGTGATATCCTTCACTAAACCCACTGATATCGAGGAGAAAGGGAAAGACTAAACATGCACTTTAGGCTTACACATTCTTTTCAAGTTGGCATTTCCAGAGGAACTATTTTAAGAAAGAACAGGAACTATCAGGAAATTATGGGATTTATTATGGAAAATTTCACCATTCTACTTTAGGATATGCCTTTGCTGCAAGGATTAATACTCAGGTGTGTGAGTCACTCTGCAAAATCCTAAGATTATGCCTTTACTGATCCTTTGTGACCTTACTTGTATTGCTGGTGTCCTTACGTCAGCAGTAGTGGCATACATGGTTCCAATTCTCTCACAATGAACTGTGGAGAAATGTGTTTGTCTTTCTGGGACCTGGATGTAAATTATGAGAAAGAACAAGTGGTATTTAGTCCTCCTGGTAAAGTAAAGGAAAAACACACAAAATCAGAAGACCAAACTTGTGAAAAACTTTAGGTGAAAAACAGAATGTCAAAAATAAAGCCAACAAACCATGGTAACAGTTACAGACATCAAATCTTTAGTCAGGGACACATCTTGTATATAAAATCCACCCAAATGAAATTCTACGTAATAGCCTCCCTGACTGTGCGTCCAACTATGAGGAAGAGGAGTGCCTGAGGAACAGGTTTTTCTGGTGAAGGAGGGACTTGGTAGTCCTTGCAATACATGAAAAACAATTTGGCATTGACATAGGACCAGTTTTTAATGCTCCTTCAGGGGAGCAGACACTGAATTCTGTTGTCAAGTACACAGGGGGGAGTACTGTGAGACTCCCAGATAACCAGAGGAAATGTCATTCAAATAAGCAAAGATTGTTGTACTCCTCTGTGTTGCCTCTTCCTAATGCATTACAAGCAGCATTTTGTTTCAGGTGTTTGAAATTACTGTGGCTGTTTCCAGTGATTAAATTAAATATCTACATTTCGTAGTTGCATCAGTGTTTGTTATGAACAAACTGCTGTAAGTGGGGAGCAAAACAAACGAGCAGAAGAATGCAGCCAATTCTCAAGGTGGCCTCAAAGGTCTAAAGCTTCAACTCTGAGAGCATACACAGTACTAATGTAGTCCTTCATACATAGAGAAGATGCAAACATCAGTGATGCACAATGGAAGAAAAGTATAATAAGCTCTCCAGTATTCTCACAGTTTTTGCCAAGTCCTAAAAATTGACTGTAACTTACAATATTTAGCTTCTTTCTTATAGTTTTTGGAGCCAAGTCATTTATTGCCAGATGAGATAAGCTTTTAAAAGATTTTGTAAAGTTTATGATTGCAAAGCAAAGCCTGAAAATATGACTTGACAATTTCTTAGAGGTTCAGGAGACACAGAAAATGTAAACAACTTTCAGTTCCAATGTCATGATTCTTAGAGCCTGGCTAATGGCTCTGAACACCTGAGATTGCTGATACTGCAGACAGAATATTTATTTTACTCATAGCTATTCAGTTCTTCTCATTTTCTCCCCTGCATCCATCCCCTATAAGCAGATTAACTGTCTAAGAAATTTTGTTGATTATGGATTAGGCCTTTAGGACTCAGTGAAAAACATTACTTAAAGAAAAAATCAAAAAAACAAAAAAAAGTTTTAGAATCACTTCTAATACCTCTCTGCTCAGATTTTGTTTTTTAAATACACTTCCTAACCAAGAACATTTTGTACCATGTGTTAACTGCAGTCAGACTTCTCAGGATGATACCTTCATCTGGATTTATGTAAAGAGGACACAATAGACACCAATTTTTCAGAATACAAATATGGTAAATGATGCTAAATTTTTTAATGCACAGTGACTAACTTTCCTTCCTATTTGTCTTTTTTTTCTAGCTGTTAGTCTTATTAATTGGGTATTTCCTCCCAAAATGTTTTAGATATAACTTATTTTGTGTTCTCTGTGCCATTGAATATCTTAATTTTGTTCTTAAGTCACTGAAAAAATTCTGTATTGTTGTAACAATCCCAGTGTCAGTATCACTGCAGTCACTACTGTAGCACTTTGTAACATGAAAATTCAGGCCCAAACTCTTGCTTGGGACCTACATCTAATGTCTGGAAGGATAACATAATGATGCAAACAAATTATTCTTACCAGAAAACTAAACTGAGTTCACTGCAACACCATCACCAAACAAAACTAAAATGTAAAGAAATTGCTTGCAGTATGTTCTAAAAATGTCTGTACGTATGTTCAACAGGATACCAAAAGTAGGTATTTTTTAGGCCCGTCACACAGACTGATGCACCTGCCAGATACACTCAGGGGTTCAGATCTCAGAAGAAAAACCATCCAAACCCTTTTACAATGGATAGTTGCTTATACCAGGCCAAGCTTGGGTAACAGCAAATAGTTTGAAGAGCAATAGAAATATCTTTAAATCACAGATATGCCTTCATGACTCTTGACCCACTTGAAAGGAGTGGGATCATTTACCATAACATAGAATAAAAATTCCATTTAACAGTTTTATCTACAAATTACTGTATCATTCAGATAAAGAATTGCACTGGTTGCTCTCGAAGGAATTTTAAGAATTAAGGTGACTTTTCTAAACAGTTTGTTGCATTCGACCTTGCTTGCCTTTGTATCAGCAGTGTGCAAACTGCATAGGAAGCCTTCTGTTTGTGTGCAGTATTTTCACAGAAAGTCCCCAGCCAGAAGCTAAGCAGCTGATGACTAACATCTATGTTACAATTCTGATGACTCTAGTTGTGTCATGATAGACTTTTGAAAAAGACACCATAATTTTGAAAGTTCTCTTTATATTAAAAATATAGCTTATCTTTATAATAATACTTAGACAACTAGGATTAAGCTGCTAAGGCAAACAGTGTCTGTCCAGCTGCAGACAGCTATTTGAATAGCAAAATGTTCACTACAGTGAAGACATGTAAGCTGGCAAAAGCTTTAAAAGAAATTTGACTCCAGTAAACAGTTTTGAGAACATGAACATTGGGGAGATATTGCATCCTTACTGCAAAGGATGAAGGAGGAATTAAAGCTGATGCTTCTTCAGTAATTATTTATCTAATGCCCAGCATCCACATCCTATTGCCTTGAGTGGCCCTTTCACATACACTCTTGCATTTTCTGTCTGTGTTGCATCTCAGTGAATGATGAAAAAGCATAAGTGAATGAGATCTTTAATTGCAATTATACAGTTGTGATCCTGACCAGAAACAAAACATCTGATCAGGCCACTCAGACCAAAGAACTTAGAATTGGCAACATCCTGAAATAACGGAATATTCAAATTTCACACATAAAAAATACTTTGAGTTCCCCTTTCAATCACGTTGCTATGTAGACTTTTGGGGTCAGGCGACCTTATTTGAAATGGAATGGAATGCAATCACAGAGAATTGCTTTTAAACAGTTGACTTAACACTTGAAATATTAAATGACTACAAATTCTTCAGATCTCCTCCACCTCACCTTCTCCTCCAACAAAAAGTGAATCCCAAATAAGCAACCCTGGGCAAACTCTAACCATACTGCCAGACTGAGCTACAAGCAACTTAAACAGGACAACAGAAGCCAAACTTTGGTTTGCATCAGTTGTTATGGACAATCAGAACTAATTTACAGTATTCAGAACTAATTCTGTAAAAGATCTTTCTAGATTGTAGAGAAAGGTACAGAAGTTCAGGCTTGCTGATGTTAGAGACAGTCTTGTAGCGACTTCCATGAAACTCCTTTGTAAAGCAAAATCAGTCTGTTCTTTTAGTCCATCCCTCCCCCAACCCTGCCTGTAGTTTCCCCTTTCCTTAGTTTTCACTTGTTTTCTTGTACAGCTATGAGAACATATCCTTTTACTCTCCAAATGCAGGTTAGTGCTCTTTCAGAGGTTATCATGATGGCAATTAGGTCACCAATTTCATTTCTCATAAGCTGGTGAGCTAACAGCTTATTTAGGTTGTGGAACTGCCCTCCTTTCAGGGCTGGAAAATAATTTGCACTCCTTTGTGCTTTGCTGCAAGTTGGCACAGTTGCTCTTTTATTGCTAAATCTTGCATATGCCCCTGCTTCTGTGTGTGTTGTGTCCTCCCCCTCGTGACTATATTTTTGTCTCTTAACTTAGTGCACTTCCTATGCTTTACTTTACAAAATCTTTATAAACTTCTGGATGTGCTACCCCTATCTCCTCCTGCTGTATTTCAGATTTTAATGCTGCATTCATCCATCATTTCAGTACACAGCCCCATGGCTTCCCAGTGGGATTTCAAAATGTGGATCTAGACCACCAGACAACTCCTTTAGCTTATGGTGAAAACTGCAATGAGTGCAAAGAACACTAAGATGCTTGGCAACAGGTAGGAGTTGTTTTATAACTATGAAGCTATTTGCAGCCATCAGCTTTCAGGTACTCCTCCTAGATGAGCTAAGGATTTGTCTAGGCCTAAGAGAAAAAAATTCTGTGAGTATTTTAAGGACTGGGTGCAAACACTTTCTGCCAGGTTTGCATTTGACTACAGATATAAATACTTGCCCTATCACAGTACTTCACACCGTGCTTGCGGGCTTGTGGAAGTGACATGTAAAATAAGGCGTGTGCTGCTCTGCCTGGATGAGCATGGTGCTAACGTGGCTGCCCTGCTGCTGTTAGTATCCTGGCTTGGTGCAGTGCCTGTCCTGAGCTGTATGTAATAAATGCAAAAGGATAAAATGGATAAAACTCTCTTATGGATGACTCATCAAGTCTAGTGGAGTTTTTGTCACTTGAAGATGGGCTCAGGGAAACAAATGTTCTAGTGGTTCTGGCCTACTGTTGATAACTCTTTCAGTCTTTGTTGAAGCCTCATTTCCAGACCTGTTCATACTAATTTAGAAACACCCTCCCTCCCAGGAAGAAAAAAAAAAAAAAAAGAATTTGTACATTTTTTCAATTTACTCAAAGAATGGAAGAATGGGAACTGGCAACATAACTGCAGATTTCTTTTCTCTTTCTCCCAGCAGTTTTTCAAGAATGCCCTGATATCGCCCTCTTCCCAAGCTGCTACCCCTTCTCACCTCTCCTTTATGACGTCTATCTTTATGTGGTTCAGTCCTTCCTCACAGCCTCACTCCTTGCTGTTGCAATTACACTGCCTTTCCCTTTTGAAGCTGAAGTGATTTGGACCAAAATTTAGAACAACAGGTTCTAGCATTAGTAAAAGTTTCGAACACTATTAAGGCTGTGCTGATTGCTGTAAAATCAGGGAAGTTTTCAGCAGAAGTACTGGTAGGTTTATTCCAGCAGTACAAGAACAGAAGGTGTTTCCCAGACTATTATGCCTATGGGCTGCCAAATCCGAAGCAGAAGTAGGGGCAAATTCAGGTACAAAGTATTAATTGTGATTCCATCTTGGTGGGAGATTTGTGTAAGATTTTCTCCTCTTTTACAGCTAGCACAGTGTCTTGGTTTGAAAGACGGGTGTCTGCTGTGGAAGGCAGGAGCCTCCCTTGGAATGGAAAATGCAACCCAATTCCCTCTGAATTACTATAATTTTGAAATTAAGGGACTTTCAGGCAAAGATATGGGGAATAGGAATAACAGTTCTTTCTTTACTAATATATGTATATATGTATATACCAAGGCACACAAGCAGCAGTACCNAGATACATCAAGCTCCGGAGCTGCGGCGAGAGCCCGGGAGGTCTCTGCAGGCAGGAGGTGCAGCGCTACAGTGTAGCAAAAGCTCACAGGCAAAGGAACGGCGGGGGCAGGGCAGCCTCGGCCCGGCTCCCAGTGGGGCAGGAAAAGGCGGGATTGGGATCCCGGGGTTCCCTGAGGCACCCAAGCAGATGGTGTGAGAAGTCCCTTTTTAGTGAGGTGAGGTGAGGTGTTAAAATAGGGTCCCAGTGCAGCAGCCACTCCAAAGAGCAAGCTCCACTTACAGCAGGATTAAGGCAGGACTCTGCAACAGCGATGGATTCCCTCCACGAGGAGAGCGGCTTCCCTCTCCTCCAGATGCCAGGAGAACAGGAGAGCTAGGGGCTGTACCCAGCCCCTTTTTGCCAGTTCAAATGTCACAGCATCTCTGTCCCAGTGAGGAAATCGCAGGTAAAAGCGGCTAGCCAGCTGGACTCCTCCCCCTTTGTTCAGGTCTTTTTGTCTCTCTTAAGCACCCAGCAATTAGTCCCCTGGCAACAAAAGTATGGGGGAAAATTCCTTTAAGAGAAAAAGAAAAACAAAAGGGGAACCCCTGAAACCCCAACACACAGAATATATACACCCTTGCAGTAAGTTTTCAAAGGGGACTGTTTCTTTTGGAAACCTTAACTGCTGTATCTAAACATACAAGGTAAAGATACAATGCCTAGAAAGTTTGTTTTTCTAGACTATTATCTTGGTTCAACTACTATTATTTATATATATTCATAAATATAATAAGATTTTTACCTCTTACCCCTTACATTTTATGAACTAGGTAATTTATCGTATCAGTACCTGATACTGTGCCTTGCCCAGAGGCCGTATTTATTGACTCAGTGACATGTAAAGCAGTAGGTGCTTAATTATTTTGGTTCTATTTCCTATCTACCCAAGTATGTGTTGAAGTTTTCTCATAATTACAAATTACTGATCATTTACTGATCACTCTGCTATTTGATGAGTGACTTCAGGATTTCCTGTACCACAGATCTGAGCACAGGGCATTATTTGCTTGACTTGAAGCACAGTGAAAGCCACAACTATGGATCCCTGCTGTGTACATATACATCTGCCAAATAAGCACCTACAAAATGTCAGAGGACCAAAGCAATACAATTAAACTGGTATTTCACAACTCCTATTGCTCAATGGTTTTGAGCAATTTTTAATTTACTAAGGTGGTGATACACCATGTGCAAGACCACTGCATGGCTCTGTTATTGCCAAGCCTATTATTTAGAGTTGTGTATGCTGTAAGATTTGGATTTTCCCTGATCAGCTTGGGGGAAAGAGTACTGCTAACATGAAACAATCAAAATTATAGACTCAGAAGTAAAAAGTATATTAGACACCTAAAAAAATTAGTATTTTTTATTATTTAGAAAAGGCAAATAAACGATTATGAATATCAAGGGTCTGCTCTTTTTGCTTCACATGACTAACACCTGGGTCTCTGACGGGGGAAAAACAGAGTAAAACTGAAACTCTGTAATACTCACAAATAAACCTAAGAATTGGTCAACCTTGAAATGGCAAGTATTTAACAATCCCTGGGAAAATTACAGAACTTCTACAAAACCCATCAGCCTTAAGAACTGATTAATGCACTTCACATTTCTGCAAGAAAAGAGATTTTGCTTTTACTCAGGGAGAAAAAACACTCTAATTGAAGAAGGTTGGTTTTCTTCACATTAAAATAGGAGTGTAGTTTTTCCTCCATCTTTCCTGCAAACCATTAGTATTTCTCTGGTGTGCATGCTGTATTACTGGCAATGTAGAAAAAAATCCCACCTTGTTTCTACTCTCCTAATGCACCTAAGGTTAACTTTGTAACTTCAGATCCTAGTGAAAAAGCTAGCACACAAACAAAAGCCCACAGAACAGTGCTTAAAGGAAGAGCAAGTTTCAGGCAGGAATCTTTCAGTGTATTCAAATACTGAGCTGTGGGGATACATCACCCCAGCGCTCTCTGGGCTGGGGCATACATGGCTCTGTTTCTGAGGAGATGTGTTTCTGTTCCGTACTTTATGCCATTATTTAACAATAGTGTAATAAGGTAACAGGCTTACAGAAGTTTCTTTCACAGAATCAGTCAGTTTGGAAAAAAACTCTGAGATCGTCGAGCCCAGCCATGACCCATGTCCATTAGACCATGGCAGTGCCACATCCACTGTTTCCTTAAATACCTGCAGGGGCGGTGACTCCACCACCTCTCTGGGCAACCCATTCCAAAGTCTAAACACACTTTCAGTGAAGAAATTCTTCCCAATATCCAACCTAAACCTCCCCTGGTGCAGCTTAAGACTGTGTCTTCCTGCCCTGTCGCTGGATGCCTGGGAGAAGAGACTGACCTCACCTGGCTATGCCCGCCTTTCAATGGAATTGTAGAGAGCAATAAGGTCTCTCCTGAGCCTCCTTTTCTCCAGGCTAAACAACCCCAGCTCCCTCAGCCGCTCCTCACAGGACTCGTACTCCAGATAGGACATGCGCTCTTCCTTAGCATCTAGAACAGGGAACGGCGCGCCGCGCTGCATACGTCACTGGTGGATGAGAGACATGCTGCTTGGTCAGAAATTTAATAAAATATCTCGATTAGCATCCGCAGCACAGTTGCCTGACACCGAAGAGCTCTGAGACAGGTCACAGCAAGGGAGACAGGGCAAAAACCCCAAGCCGCAGTTTCGAGCTCGGTGCCGTGCGGCCAGACCCCGCCGAGGGCCGCCGGTGCCGGTGCTGGTGCCGGTGCCGGTGCCGGTGCCGCCG
>VZTN01014061.1:343175-360953 GCA_013400515.1 Erpornis zantholeuca | reverse complement strand
CGGCGGCGGCGGTCCGCGGTACAGCCTGCTGGCCGAGATCGGCCGCGGCGCCTACGGCGTGGTGTACGAGGCGGTGTCGGGCCGCAGCGGCGCCCGGCTGGCGGTGAAGCGGATCCGCTGCGACGCTCCCGAGAACGTGGAGCTGGCTCTGGCCGAGTTCTGGGCCCTGACGAGCCTCCGGCGGCAGCACCCCAACGTGGTGCGGTTCGAGGAGTGCGTCCTGCAGCGGCACGGCCTGGGGCAGCGCATGAGCCACGGCAACAAGCGCAGCCAGCTCTACCTGCGCCTCGTCGAGACCTCCCTCAAAGGTACCGGCACCCCTGGGGCATCCCCGGCGCGGCCCCAGCGCCCTCCTGGGGCACTCCCGGGCTGCGCTCCCATGCCCAGGGCCTCCAGGGTCTCTGTCCCTGACACCCGTGTCACCCACCCCTACCCCCGAGCACCTGGATCTGCCGTCCCCCCGCTGCCTCAATGACCCCCACACCCAGATCCTTCTGCCCCACCTCCAGGTTACGTCCCTCTGAGCAGGTGACCGTGGGATGCCCCACGCTGGACATGCTGGTGTTGTCTCCCTTCCCCATGGACACCCTTCCACAATACCCGCACCTTAAGTGCTGCTGCTGCCCTCGCTTGCTCTCCATCACCCTATTGCTCAAATCCTTCCTGGGCATTGCCTGTGCTCAAGAGCCCCCAAAGCTGCCCCCAGCTCTCACAATGCCCTTCTTCCTGCTTTGATGCTCAGCTTTTCCAGCGTAACCACCCCTGGGCTCTCCCCACTGTGTACCCATCATCCCTGCAGTCTTGGGGGTCCCCTCTGGGGTATCTGCTCCAGGCTTGCTCCCATCACCCACCTCTGTCCCTGCAGGGCTCCCCCACAGAGTCCCTCTGCTGCCCCACTTTTCTGCCACCCACCCTGAACACACCTGGGGGACCCTTGTCCTGGACCCTGTCCCCCCCATGCTGTGCCACCCCCTCCACTCTCCCTTTCCTGTATGCTGCTCCCAGGAAACCATTCCCTAAACCCCACCCCCGTCTTGCAGCAATGCCAGTGGGATCCCTCCATGTGCCCTGCAGTCCCACCCTCACTCCTGAGGGGCCCTGTTGTCACTTCCAGGCTCAGACGCAGCCCTTGGGGGATATCCCTGTGTGGACCCCTGGCCAGCACCGACCTCCTCCTCCTCCCTTCCACCCCAAATCATGAGGCTCCATCTGCTACCCTGACCTGTGCCACAGCCCACACACATCTCTCAGGGACCCTCATAGCCTGTGCCCCAGTCACACCAAGGGGACATCTCCCCCTCTCTGCCTGATGCACTGTGTCGTCTCTGAGCACCCCAAGGCAGCCTCCTGTTACAGCTCAAGCTCTCACAGCTTTAGGACTGTCTCCATGTCCCCCCCCCCCCACATTGCTTGGTTCTGTGGGAACAGCCCTGGAAACACTAATGCCTGTAGCCTGGGCTGATACCCCCATTTTCCCCTGGGGTCCCTCAGCATCGTGGGGCTATCAGGGGTCACCTTCTCCTGTCACAGCTGATGACTGTGATGGTGATGTTTCCAAAATGGTCCCTCCCTCCCTTTGCTCCCTTGGCTGCTCATCAGACAGTTTGGCCAATGTGCCGTGAAGATGTGGAAAAATACTGGACCCCTGTGCTCCCCAACCTGCTTTGAGCAGAGACAGCTCACCCCAGTCCTTCCTTCCCCAAACTTGTGTGCCAGGATTCCTGTCAGCTCCTTGGGGAGCTCAGTCTCCTGATGCCCCCCAGTGTAGGCAGCCCCCAGACCCTGTGCCAGGCACAGAGTTCATGCAAAGCTCCTGAGATCCATCCTCTGAGCAGACCTGTGGCTCTGACTGTCCCTCCCTTGCCTGTCCCCTCTGTATCCCTGATGGGGGGACATGTCCAGACCTGCCTGGCTCTCCCTGTGCATCCCAGCTTCTGCTCTTCCTTCACTATAACCACCCAAGGGAGGCTCCCTGAGAAGGGCAGTGTCCAAATTCCTGTACAGCCAGGGCACACAGCTCCGTGGGAGAGGAGCCAACTCTTCCCTGTGGGTGTGTGTCCAGCTGTAGCCGGTCCAGGGAGTCCTGCCTCCCTCTGTCATGTTGCACACCCTGAGGAGAGGTGGTTTGGGGTGGGGAAAGCTCTTGGGGTAGTTCAGGGTGCCCCACCTCCAGGTGGGGAAGGATACCCATAGATGCCCCTTCTGGGTGGGGGTTGAGCCTCCTGAATTCCCAACAATGGGGAGGGCTCTGCCTGCCCTGGTCCTACTGCAGCCCCTTAGAGGGGAGCAGAGCTGGCCTCTGTATCCCCAGCCTGGACAGGAGCGGTTTGACTCCCCAAACCAAGCTGGAGTACGTTCTCCCTTCCATCTGCCTGGCTGCCCTCGGGTCTGTGTTGTGCCGGGCAGCCTGTGCTTGCTGCCTTCCCAAGCCTTGGGTCTGATAGACATGGATAAATATTTACAAAACAAAAGCTGGAGCTGGATGAGCCCACAGGTCTCCTGCTCTCCTTCCCTGCCGGCAGCAGCGCTGGAGCTGCGGCAGTGGCCGTGGAGCTGTGCTGCCGTGCCATTCTGCACGACCGCAGCTGGGCTATTTACGGGCCAGCGCAGATGCTGTGCCAACGTGCCGGGGCTCAGGGCACGGTGAGGATTAATCCGAGACTTTCTGAATTGGGAGCACAACTGTCGGGATAGCAGGCGGGGTTTGCTCTCAGTTAAGGCGTGGAGCCTGAGCCTTTATCATTTTAACGAGGTGTGAAGTAATTAAATTTAAGGGCAGGGTGTGAAAAGGAAGGTGAAAGCTAGGTGCTGAGCTGGAGGAGAGGCACAATGTGCTTGGAGCCCTGACACAGGAGCACCCCCAGGCCTTGTGCACATCACGTGCCCCTCTTGCTCCTAACCCAGAGCAATGACAGAGCTGCCGTAAGTGAACAGGTATAAGGTGTTGCTTCCTGTTTCACCCATGCCATCTGTGGGACCACCAACCTGCTGCCAGCACTCAGCCTCACTCATGGGCTGCCCTGGTGTCACCCACATGTGTTGCCATCATTCCAACTGCCCAGAATTCCGTGCTGCCAGCTCCCATCTCTCTGGTGCACCCTCCTTGCGCAGAGGGAGTCGGAGGTTACGTGTGGTGGCAGGCACTGGGATGCTGCTTCTGTTCTCATTGGATTTTTATTTTCCCTGTGAAGCTAAACAAATTAGCACGCTGCTAATGAGCTCCCAGGATGGGGTGGGGGAGGTGTGTGCGTGTGCTGCTGGAAAGATGGAGTGTGCCATCCTGTGTTTGGGCAGGGAGCACATGGGCATGCTGGCTTGGTGATAGAGAACAGGTCCAGCCTGTCACTGGCATCTCCTCAGCTCTTGACTGCTTGTCTTCAGTTTGCTAACATCTCGTCTTTAGGGAGAGTCTTGCCAGCTCTTTATGTTTAAAGCTGTTTGTTTTGAAGGCTGGAAGATGATTTAACAACTAAAACACTTTCAGATTATAGAAAGAAAATGAGGAAATATTACTTTTGGCTTAAGCATCTACTTGCAACGCTCCACCCAAAGTGAAGTGCCTGGTGCTCGCAGCTACTGCTGGATCCCCATCACCTTTCCTGTGCTTGCTGAGGTTCAGGGTCCAAGTTTTAAATCAGAGCCTTCCTTATGCTAAAAACAAACCTTGGCTTGTCAGAGTTAACAGGTCCTGGTTGCTGCTGAGCCAGTGTTTGAGTCCCTTCCTCTGGGAGGGGGCTGCCAGCAGTGCTGTGTGGATGCTCCCACCTGGCTGTGTGTGAGGGATGTAGGGCTCTGCTGTGCTCCCTGTCATGGTTTGATTCCTGGCAGAGAGGAAGCAGACCCTCCTGCTCCCTGTGTTGGGGCTGTATGACTGCAGAGGGGAGCAGGAAAGCTGAACCCTGGGTTCTGCTGTAATGTCAGTGGGGTTTAACAAATCCAAGTGGTGGCAGCTGTGTGAGCTGGGGCTCTCCTGGCTGTGCTGAGGTCTCTGCTCCCAGGACAAGCAGCCTCTCCTTCAGTTTCCATGCTGTTGTGCCAAAGGTGGCTTGCACCAGAGAAGCTGCTTTTCCTGGTCAGCATTTTGGTCTCCAGAGCCAAGCTGTCCTGTATCACTCCAAGCTGGCCCTTGGGCTTCCCTGATGAGCCCCCTTCCAGCCAGATGAGACCCCAAAATGCATCCAGCACCCTGTGTATCTCCACCCTGTTCTTTCATCCCCCAGATCTAACCTTCAGACCTAATCTCAGCAAAAGATTGCCGAGGATAGGGAGGTGCAGCCAAATCCTTCTGTTGTGCAGATTTCCATTTCCATAGCAGTAGCCATGGATACAGACTGTTTGTGCAAATAACCAGTATTCCCACCCACACCGATTGCTGACCAGTGCAGCCCAGGGCTGGGTGTCCCTGGTAGTCCTTGGCTTTACCTGCTGCTGAAAGTTTTCTGCTTTCCCAGATGCTCTCTAGGGCTTTGCTCAAACAAAACCCAACTTTGTCAAATGGGTGGAGTTATTTAAATGCTTTCAAAAACACTTGAGTTTGGCTGTGGGACTTTTTAACTGTGGCAGAGGTGAGTGGTGTCCTCCAACTTCTCTCTTATGGAGCTTGAGGATAAAAGAAATCAATTTCTATAGCAAAACAATGCTCTGGTGGTATGTGCAGGCTCTGCCAATCACCTGGGTGCTTTCTGGAGGAGACTTGAGGTCTGACAATGGGGTTTGCATTCCTGGCATCAGCTAACGAGATGGGTCTGTTGCCAATGCTCCCTGGAGCATCCTGGCATCCCTGGGGGAGCACCAGTGGCAGACCTGGCCCCATTAGCTGATCTGATGGTGTTGTGTTCTTCGCATGTCTAATTGATATGCAAGAGAGTCCTTCCCTAGGAAGGAGTTCTGTGGAGTAAAGCCTAGATTTAATGGACCAACCCTGAAATGCTCTGAGCTTGAAGAGCTCAGTTTGATGTCTGGTAAAGAAAGAAGCTCTTTGGGGTGTAATATTGAGTAGCAGGAGCAGTTATAGTCAAAATGTGGCTGAGATTACACTCAGCAAACATTGTGTGTGGCTTGGACCTCTAGTTCCCTCTCATTAAAGACTTGCTGGCACTTAAGGAAAGCTGGATAAAGTGGCAGAGTTTCCCCAGCACAAATGCAATCCTTAAATGCACAAATTTGGTGTGGAAAGACCCAGCCATAGAGCTTGGTCACTGGTACCCACTCTTGGCAAGACTCTGCTGGCAGTGTTAAGGGCTGTGATTTACTCCCTGTGTGCAGCTCCAGTAAAGTGTATGGAATGAGCCAGCCTTTGCCTCCTGCAGCAGAGCTCAGGTGGGAGAGGAGGCATTCACAGAATTTTTTATTTTTTTTTCCTGTAGACTCACTACTAATTGTGCTTTTAGCCTTTGCTGCTTTGGCTGTCAGAGCCCAGGGAGAATGGCCTGATGGTAGGACTGAAGAAGATGTGTTCTCTGCACTTTGCTGAGAGGAGGTCCCTGAGGTTCCCAGCAGTGATTTGGATAAACATGGTGCTGTTGTGTTGTGCTCAACAGGATCCCAAAGCACTTGAAGCCACAGCAGTGCCAGCATCACTGGTGCTCTGCAGTGCAGTAGGTCCCAGTCACATTCCCAAAACCTTTGCTGTCCACATAAACCAGACCTGTTTTTCCTCACCCACCCTGGTTTGGTATGGACTTCGAAATGTGTCTGAAAAACCCATTCTTCTATCCCTTTTGGTCAGGTGAGAGGATCCTGGGCTATGCAGAGGAGCCTTGCTACCTGTGGTTTGTCATGGAGTTCTGTGAAGGGGGAGACCTCAACCAGTACGTGCTGTCCCGAAGGCCCGACCCAGCCACCAACAAGAGCTTCATGCTGCAGCTGACCAGTGCCATTGCCTTCCTGCACAAGAACCACATTGTCCACCGGGACCTGAAGCCAGACAACATCCTGATAACTGAGAAATCAGGCACCCCTGTGCTCAAGGTCGCTGACTTCGGGCTGAGCAAGGTCTGCGCTGGCCTGACTGCTCGGGGCAAGGAGGGTGGGCACGAGAACAAAAATGTGAATGTGAACAAGTACTGGCTGTCCTCAGCCTGTGGCTCTGATTTCTACATGGCACCCGAGGTCTGGGAGGGACACTACACTGCCAAGGCTGACATCTTTGCCCTCGGCATCATCATCTGGGCCATGATTGAGAGGATCACTTTCATTGACGCCGAGACCAAGAAGGAGCTGCTGGGGACTTACATCAAGCAGGGGACCGAGATTGTGCCCGTTGGGGAAGCGCTGCTAGAAAACCCAAAGATGGAGCTGCACATCCCTCAGAAACGCAGGACTTCCATGTCTGAGGGGATCAAGCAGCTCTTGAAAGACATGTTGGCTGCTAACCCGCAGGATCGACCTGATGCCTTTGAGCTTGAAACCAGAATGGACCAGGTTACGTGTGCTGCTTAAATTCAGGGCAAGGCACTGCTGTGCTTTGCTGCTGGGTAAGTGATTCGCACTTTTTGTCTTATTTCTGTCGGCTCTACTGGCCCAATAGTACACTTTGTAGTGACACAAAGGAGTCTTTTATGTTTCTAGAGCTATTTCTATAGTGACTCATCAGAGTGCTGCTTCTGAGGTTGTTTTCACCTATTCTACTGCAAAGATAAAATAGAGGTGAGAAATAGAATTAGCAGCTGCACATCCTGTCACTGCCCGAGGGCCCAGTGGAGCTGGAAGGGCTGGGCAGGAGCTTTGCTCCTCGGAGGTCCTGGCCAGTGTCTGAGACAGGCTGGAGCACAGCAAAGAGAGACCGGCAAGCACTTGGTATAAGCTTTGGGGACATTTGTCTTTCTCAAGGGCAGGAAGGTATCTGCCAGTTCTGCCTTTTCGACTGTGTGATACAATTTCGGTGGTCTGTGCTGGGAGCAGCTCCCTGTCTAGCACCATCCCCCTCCCCTGTGACACTTAGAAAGGACACCTCGGGCCTCAGCTGGCTCAGTAAGGCACCAGGTCTGTGCTGGGAGCTGGCACAGATGTGAAAACACAGAGAAAACTCTGCTTTCACCTACAAGGCACGTGGGTCCATCCTGTGGCTCTGTTTCATTTCCCTATTAAAGGCAGGACTTCCCTTTGGTGTGAACGTCAGTGGCCCAAACCCAGGAGATGCTTTGGTCTCCAGCATCTGTGTTTGTAGACCTGTGTCTACTCAGGAAGGAAGCTTAAAAACAGCTCTGCTCAGACTGAGCTCAGCTCTGTCCAAGCAGAGTCCCCTCCCTTCTCCCCCCTTGCTAAACAGTCTCAAGCTCAGAGGTCCTGATCCTGAGGCCTGGGTGGTCACACATGGTCAGGAAGGGGCCCCAGGGATGTGGGGTAGCTGGCAGTGTCACTAACCAGTGACACGGAAGGACTGGGAGGTGTTGCCTGTATGGCAAAGCTGTCTGTAAACAGGAGCTGTTACTAGGGATTCTCCCAGCCAAGCATTTCAATTAAATTGAAGAATTGCAGATTACCAGGGGTGAGGCTGATGTCTTTCCAGCCCACATCCTTTCTCAGGCTCCTGCAGAGCTGCCTGCCCATCACTGGTCCCAGGAGACCTCTCACAGCCTGCCTGTGTCAGGTGCTGGCATCACAGCTTGGGCCCCAGCTCTCACCTCACCCTGAAACAACAGAGCTGGGTGGACTGGAGCTGACCATGGATGCAGGAAGGCAAAGAGGCCTCACGAGCCCTCAGCTGATGGCTGTATGCCTGGCCAGTTCTGAGAGCAAGCCCCCAGCAGCAGGTGGTGGGATGGTGGAGGCATTTTGGCAGATTTTGCTAAAATGGGTTTTGCTAAACCCTCATTGCTGCCACCTGAGGGTTCCTGAGCTTATGGAAAAGGATGTGGTGCCTGACCCCCCCCCCACCCCCCCGGGTGCCCAGGTACACTCTGTGCTGTATGTAGAGAAATAGGGATATGGAATTTAAAAGAGCCATTGGGTGGGTCTTGTTCTTCTCTGTTGGTTTGTCCAAACTGGTCCACAGACCATCCCCTCCGGACTATTCCACGCACAGAATATTTAACACCCATCTCAAGGGCGATTGAGTAACCGATTCAAACACTGCTGCCTGGGGCCGGATACTGGTCCCAGTGCAAGTGCGGGCTGGGGATTAGGGTGGGGGCATGAATATGTGGAAATGTGAGCCCTTAAGATGGGTGTGCTCCAGCCCCGGGGCTAGAGCAGATGCCCTGCCTTGTGCCCCGGGGCGAGGTGTGGGGCCGGTGGGGATGTGGGAGCAGCTCTGCCGCACGTGGAGGGTCAGGCCGGGCTCTGCCATCTGCGCTGGCTCTGTGCTGACACGATGCTGCTGTGTTATGCAACCAGCCCCTGCCCTCGGGGGAAGATTCATCCTGTGCAGATCTGCGGAATAGTACATGAAGGGATAACAAACACCGAGGGGACAGTCCTACCCCGCGGCTGTTTGCTCAAACCCAGCTGCCTTCTGCAGTCCCCCCCCAACTCCATCCGTGAGTCTGCACCGATCTCTCCGTCGTGACACAGCTGCAGCAGCCAGGGATGCTCTTACATAACCCAACCTGGCACATGGAGTGTGGTCGCTTGGCCCAGATAGAGCCCAGCACCAGCCATATGTTCCCTGCAAACCCAAAGTATTCCTCTGCCTCACTCATGGGGCAACCAGAATATTAGGTGGGCTTTGCTCTGTGGCTTTCCTGGTGTAGTTGTGCATTCAAATCAGCCTTCTTCTGGCTGCTATTAAATGCAAATCTTAAAGTGGAAACCTGCTTGAGAAGCTTAAAATGGGATTTAGAGCAGGGCCTGAATTCTCTTCTCAGGTAATTTTAGTTGACTGAGAAACTCACGTAACCTCTTCCAACTTATTTGTGGCACTGGCGTGTAGCTTTGCTGTGCTGGGTCATGCAGCGGGTTCTTCCCCAGGACAGTTCAGACCTGTTCAGCCTTAGTTCATGTCATAACCTGGAAAACTGTAACCCTCTCTGACCCAAGGAATCGGATTTTTGCTTATTCTTTGCTATGCCACTGACCTCTTCAGATTTCACTTTATGTCTCAGCAGCTTCGCCTTTAGTTCTGCCACGGATGCTGCATGCACTTGACAGCTTCATGCTCTGTTACCCTTCCAAAACGCAGATAAGAAATGTCAGTTCTCAGACAGGAAAGTGTTTTTGGCTTGGTTTGTGCTGGACACTGGGCTGCCTGAGGTGGAGGTGACTTGTTGTTTCCTTACTTTTCCCACTGCTGGAGGCCCTGGGGCAATCGTTCCAAGGTGGGCAGCATTTCCCTGGGAAAAACAAAGATATTCTCTTTTTATTTTGAACAGTGCTTCCCTACCTTCTGCAAATGTCTAGATTTAGCCAAGCTTATCTACAACTCTCTAGAGTTGTTGGCAAAAGCTGCTTTTTGGGCAAAGGGGACAAAAGCCTTTCTAGTACAATTAGGGAGGGGCTGGGTTGTGCTGGGTTTCTGCTGATGGGTCACTGACTGTGTGATAGCCCTGCACTGACTGCACTGCACACTGGGGAGTATTTCACCCCTCCTTCCCAGTACTGGAAAGCTGGGATGCCTCTCCTTTCCTGCAATGTGAACATCATATTTCTTTTTGTGTCACCTTTGTAGCTGCCATCCAGATTCCCTGGGGCTTGCGAGGAGCCTCCCAGAGATGCTGCTCTAGTGGGATCCTCTGATGGGGTGGGTTTGTGCAACCCTTAAACAAGTTGCAGAGGCAGTGTGGCCTTTTGCTGCTCACTGCAATGACACAGGGGCCTTGGCCACAGAAACACAAGGGGCAAGTACAACATCACCCACCACTGACAGTTACGTGTTTAAGAAACTTTGCCGTTTTGATTCAGACAGGACATCCAACTACAATGGTTGTGATCAGTGTAGAAGGCAGCTTGTTCTGGTAGATTGTATTCCATTATATTTTTCCCTGTGGATAAAACAGTTGGTCTGATTTTGGGTTGATGCTCAAGATGAATGGCAAGAATCTGTGCAGGCTGTAGCAGCTTGGGAGCTGTCATGAGCAGAAAGGTGTTCAATAGCTGTGGCCAGCCTAGTTCTCTCCAGCACTCCTCTGTCACTGGGTTTGATTATTCCAGTTTCAGCTGAAAGTGGCTGTTTGCATTTGCTTTGTTCCGCTCTTTGCATTTCCAATGCGCACCAGGAGCTGATGCTGAACAAGCTCATCTCCTCACCCCTGCATGATGGTGTCTGTCCTAGCCAGAGCTCTCTGGTGCTGTGCCCAGCTGCTCCCAGTGCTGCTGATAAACTGCTGCCCTGTGAAATTTTGGAGCTGGAGGATAGACAGGGATCAGGGACACAGCAGCAGCTTTGAGAGCTGTCAGTGAACAGGGCTGCTGCATCAAGTTAGATCCTGTCTTTTGGTATCACTCAGCTCAAGTTTTACTCACTGGCCAGTTAAAGGACAGCAATTTAATTCCTAAAACAATGTTAGTTTTGACTTTGAACTGTTTTCAGTGTGGTTTATGGATCTTGGCATGGACAAAAGCCTCAGGACAGTAAAAGCAAGGTCAGTTCCTCTTCTCAGCCATAACAGCAAATGCAGCATCACAGGGGCCACCCCACAGAGTGGAGACACTCTTCTGGGCAGTGTTGATTCACAATGTGGAAGTGAAGCCCTGAGGGTGACCTGGACCATGTCACCTCTGGCTAATTGTATTAGTGTTTGTGCTTGCTCACTGTCACCCCTGCTTTGCCTTCTGGGGGAGATCGCTGCAGTTGGATTTAAGGATTCACCCGAGGAATGCATCACAAGTATAGATCTAGAGCATGAGGAAAGGCTCAAGAGATAAATCAGGCACTCAGCCTCCTTCCCTTGCACTCTGTGTTCCCACACAGGGGCAGATGACATAGTTAATATGAGGAGGTGATACTTTATCTCTCCCTCCTCTGCACTGAGTCCTCTCTGCCCTGCAGACCCCTCTGTGTGATCCCCATGTTGGTGTCATCTTGTGTGCTGGGTGAGGGCTCCATGGGCTGCTGGTTCACATCCTGCTGATGCCGAATGAACATTCGAGCTGATTAAAACTATAAGTGGCATCAGTGGAGGGATTAAAAGCTCTTGAACAAGCCCCTGCAACATCGTGCGTCAGTGGGGTGAGCTCTCCTGTCTCAGAGCACTGAGCTCATGGCTGCTCAAGCAAGTGCCTTCCCTGAAAATGCTCCTACTCCAGGGGAGCACAAACAGAAACACTGCCCTACTTGCTAACAAAGCTGCATAATAGGAGAAATCTTCCAGAAAAATCCTTGTGTGTTTGCCCTGACCTGATGTCTGTGTGCCTCTCGCCTCCCCAAACAGAAAGGCTTTACTCCGATGGCAGCCTGCAAAAGCGGCATCCCTTGGTTAACCTCTCCTGAAAAGGAGTGTGCCCACGACCCTGCCTTCTGCTCTGAGCAGCCTCGTCCTTTAGAAGTGTGTTCCTCAGGCAGGGATTTCTTTAATGAGATTTCTCGGGGCTAAGGGATTGGAGTAATTTACTGGGCAGTGGCATTTTTTCTGCAGCCAGTCTTTCCCACTGCTCCCTTGGTGTCTCTGCACAGCCCCTTGCCCATTCCTAGTGGGGTAGGACCTGTCCCTGATGAAAGGGGGAGCTAAATCTACCCCCACATTTTTTTTCCACGTAACTATCTGAGTTTAGAGCTCATGGACCACCTCTGCTGCTTTCCAGCACAACTGCTTCCCTTGGCTCTGCTGGTGCCCCCTTGAGTTTGGGACATCCTGAAGGATGTATTCTCAGTACAGAAGTGACATCACGTGTACATGTGCTGTTCTTCTGCTGTCTACAGAGAATTTTCTGGGTTGCAAACAAATAGTGTGGAAAACACTGGTGGCTTATGTGCAGAGTTGAGCATTCCTATGTCCCTGAGCTTGGAGGGTGGGAGAGTGCCAGGACTGTGGATGAATGGGTGCAGCACCTCTGCTGCTACAGAGACCATAGGGGTTGTTTTGTGTTTAGGCTTTGGCCAAAGCAGGGATAGATGCAGCAAATACCTGCCAATTATACCCTAAAATCCCTAGCACTGAGCATCCGTGTGGGCTGAGCTGTGAACCTATCCTGCTCTGCTTCCAATTCCACCAACCTGGATTTTACCTTTTTCAAAGCCACTTGTGATGCCCAAGCTGCTGCTGATGCAGGGGGCGAGTGGTGCAGGGCAACTCCAGGGTTGCAGCTTGTTCCATCTTTCCTGGTGGAGAAAAGGGAGCCAGCACTCACAGACACATCACATAGACTCTCAAGGCCAGGCTCTACCGTGGGAACACTTGTCCTTGTTCCAGCAGGACTGTCACTGTAGGGAGCTGTGTGGGATGGGGCTGTGTTGTGGGGGCATGGGGCCTGTCCCAGCTCAGGCCCTGCCCTGGGGCAGCTGGATGTGTGCTGTCCTTGGCAGTGTGCTCTGTGTGCTGCTGTCTGAGTCCCTCTGGGAAAAAACTGACTGTAAACTGAGCCCAGTTCCTATCTGGATCGATAGGAAAAGCACTGAGCAGTAGAGAGATGTGGCAGCACCCGTTTTGCACTAACTGGGATCAGTGGGCAGGCAGCAGGAGTGGTGTCCTACGCCCCTTCCATCCAGCAACCAATGCCTGCAGTCACAATGTAGTAACTGGGACAAACCTCTAACAAACCTGACCTTTCTTTCTCCTCTCTTGTTTTTTCTTGCAGGTTTATTTACCAGGGACCCATAATCTCCATTATTTACGTGCAACAAAGAAGTCAAAGATAAGGGAAGATGATGACACAGAAGATCCCTGGTCTGCAGGATCTCTGGCAATGTGAAATCTTTGGGTGTTATTTTTTTTGTGTTGGGAAGTGGTGTTGTGGGGGTGTGGGAGGGGGCTGCAGGGGCCTGTGAAGAACACAAGCTGACAGCTGTCACACTCATGAGACTTTGAAACAAGATCCAGAGAGCAGAGCTGCCCTTGCCTAGCCCTCCCTGTGTCTCCTGTGCTGCTGTTTGACTCAGTAGATGTTTCTAGGGATGTGGTTCCATAAGGAAGTGGGAATCAGCAGCCTGATGGTGAGGTGTGCTGCCAGGCACTAGCTCTAAATCCAGCTGGGCACAGTTTTGGGTTCAAAGCTACTGATTTTGCCTAGGGAAAGTAGGAGCAAAGTGGTGGCTAGGTTTGCATCAGGAGTGCAGTGCTTTAGGAAAAACAAGTCTCTTGGACCACATGTTGCAAGCAGCTAAATAACCTCATAGCCAGGCAGCTCCTGAATAGGTGGTGCTGCCCAAGCTGTGAGCAGTTGACATTAGGATAGAGTAGGATAAACAAGCTGGAAAGCCATTTGGCAAAGCAGGTCTTCCCAAGCTGGATTTCACCATCATCTTTGTTACTGTCTTTATATACAGAGAGGATGGGAGATGCTGAGTACATTTTCAGGTCTACATCATCTGAGTACAAGAGAAACAGAAAGCAGTCCACCGCTCTGATCCATTTAATGCCAAGCTTCAGCTGATAGGAATGATGCTGGGGAGAGAAGGAGGTTTGGCCTTAATGGCTCATTGGCTGGATTCTATCTTCCCACAGGACACTTTTCCCTGCTAGTTAATGATCTCCAGGAAGCAAAAGGCCATGCTGCCGTTCAGGGTGAGGTACACTACAGTACAGCTCAGGTCAGGAGATTGGAACCTCAGGCTGAGCAGTTTATACTCAATTTCCTTGCCTATATTTAAAGCAAAACTCCTATTCTGGGGCTGCCCTGTGTTAACGATCTTTGGACTTTGCTCACTGTAAATGCAATGTAAAGCACCACCTCTTCTCCACCCTGCAGCTTCTGAACCACCTCAAATGTTTCTTGGCAGGTGAAATCACCCAGCAGTGGTTTGGGAAGTGTGCTGGTCTGACCCAGCATCACTCCTGAGCTGCTGGGGGGCTCAGTCTGAAGCTGGCCATGGCCACAAGCAGGAGAGGGCCCCCCTGGCCCTGTCATCCCTGGCTGTGGGAACTGCTTCTTGCCTGCAGCTTTCCTGTGCCATCACTGGAAGGTTCCTAACTGGCAGCACCTCCATGTATCTCCTCAGTGTACTTTGCTGACCTCACAGGAATGAACAGAAATGGAGGAAATTCAGGTGGGCTAAGGCAGAGCTAGAGCAGGGAAAAGATGGAGGGGTTTCTTTCTTTACTACTATCTTTTCCAGGACACAAAGCTAAAGCTGTGGCTGCAGAAAGGCCTGGTCCCTCTTAGGAGGACCAGAAGGCTCCAGACTGGCTGTCTGACTTGTGAAGGCTTGGACAGCACAAATGCAGCACTAAGCCCTTGTTCTCACACTGCTCTTGTGTTTGTCCCTAGGGATGTTTCTGTGTGCTGCAACTGGGTGGGATTCCTGCAGCTTCCTGTGCTGAATCCCATGGGAAGGGCAGAGTGAACCCTGTAGTTCACAAGTGCAGTGTTAGTGCCCTGATCACTGAACCATCCTTCCTCCACCTGGCAGAGCCTTTGCTCCTGACTGTTACAGCTGTTCTAACTGAACCCTGGCCTGAACAGGTGCAGTAAGGGGGCTTTGTCCTTCCAGCCCTGGCTTTCCCTGCTGGAATGGCACCTCAGCAGGCAGCCTTTGCATTTGAAGGAAACTTCCTAGCAGGAGGAATGCCAAGTCTGAAAAGGCAAGAAGTTAAGCTGGAAGGCAGTGAGTGGGTTGCCCTGTTCCTCTTGGGACAGGAGTGAGTCTAGCACACCCTGGGAGGGTCAGCCCTCTTGGTCCACTGCTGTTTCAGGCCATCTTCAAACCACACGTCTCCACCTCAGCTTTTGCATTGCAGATGTGTTTTTCAAAAGCTTGATGTTAGTGAGCTAGACCGTAGTGCCTTACTTAGGATTTAGCAAACACTTCCAAGGAGGAGTCCTAGGGCTGCTAGCCTTTGGCCAACATGGATGTTTCCCTGATTAGTTTGTCCTTTTAAGAGCATTTCTCTCTGATTTTGCTGCTGTTTGTGTTCAACTCCCCAGACTATACAGGAACCTGCCATGTGTTTACAGCTCCCCCACATCTCTCCTCTACTTTGGCCCAGACCAGCACTCCCTCTAGAACAATGTTGGAACAGGGAACAGCTCAAACCTGCGTATGTTGTGGGATAGAGAATGTTCAGGCTTCTCTTCCCAGGTGGGTCTATTGGGCCTCACCTGCCCAGCTCCTGCAGGCCAAACTTCTTCCTCTGCTGTGGATGTTTGGCACTAGGACGTGCCACTGGGAAAATCCAAGCTTAAGAAAGTGGCACCGAGCCTGTGGCCCGTTTCCCAGGCCAAGGCCAGGCTGTCTGTGTGTCTTCCTGGCTGCAGTGAAGCTGAGCATGCAGGTGCTGGGGGTAGCTGGTTAGTGTGGGGGGAGCCAAGGCCCCCTTGCAGAACTCTCTGGGCTTGTGTGGCCCCAGTTGGATCCCACACCAGGGGAGTGATTGTATGAAACTGTTTACTTCTGATTTTGCTGTTTACAAGAGGGATATGGGGTGGGTGGGGGGAACAAGCCAAGCCTCAGGAGGATTGGGAAATGTGTTATCTGCACCAGCCTGCATCAAGGCTGACATCACTGGCATCATGCAGGTGTCACGGGGATCTCCCGGCCAGCTTTGGTCCTTGGGGAGGAAAGCAGAGGTGGCTCTAGCCTAGAGGGGTTAGATTAGCTCCCCTATATTCCCTTGCTGCTGTGTTTGAGGTTCAGCAGTGCTAGTGAGAGATAAGAGTTACCCCTGTGGTCTTCCTTTACTCCTCAGGACCCAGCTCCTTCACATATCACAGGCTCCCAGAGCCTTTCTGGAGCAATAAGATGTAAAACAAGCATTACCATCGTCGTGGAAATCCTCCGTTGTGTGCAGTGTCTGTCTCCTCCGTATGCAGTATGAGTCTGGGTTTAAGCCTGCCAAGCATCACAGGGCAGCTGCTTCAGGGCACAAGCTGGGATTCGTTTCCCTGAGCTTTCTGCAGGTCAGGAGAACAGGGAAACGTGCTGCTGCTTTCCTTTCTTACCCAGGCCTGTGCTGCCCAAGCCTCACACTACAGCTGCCCGGGGCAGGGGTGCTCCTGGTCCCCTTTTTGGCAGTGCTGGCATGGGATGGGCATGCAGAGCTCAGCACTGTGCTCCACTCCTCACAGCCCCCATCCCATCAGTCAGGGCAACATTGGGAAAGCAGAGCCCCCATTTCCTTGGCACTGGGATGCAGCCAATGGTTGTGCCACTGGCGTGGGAAGAATTGTGCCAGTGTCTCCTGTGCTCTTCAGCTGGTTACAGGCACATCCCAGTGTGTGGGCCCTTCGTGTCCAGAAGCATTTCACACTTCAGGGCAGGGTGTCTGTAGCTGGAAGGGAAGTGCAGGGAGCTGCTCTCTTCCAGCTGTGATCTGCCAGATCATTTCTCTGCAGCCTGCCCAAATGCTTTTAGCCCCACGGGTGTGTCTAGGCTGCTGGAAAAGCTCACAGGGGCCACACGGGAGTGCCTGGTGTCCCCATGCTGGTGCCTGTTCCCTTCACAGCAGCTGCCCAGCCCAGCAGGGGCCTTTAGCTCACTCACCCAGCAGAAAACAGCAGCTTTGCAGGGTGAGCTGCTTCACTACACCACACCACCAGGATGCTGGGTGAACCCCAGGACACAGGCACCCTGCCCCAGCTCTGCTGAGGGCTCCCCCCACTCCCTGCAGCTCCTGTGCTGAGCTAGCAAGAGCAGAAGGCTTAAACCCAGACTCCAAACTAAAAATAATATTAGTAAATGAATCTGTATTTTTCTTTTTTTTTCTTTTATTCTTTTTTTTTTTTTTTTGCACAGAAGCTGGTAATCTAGGACCTATGTGTGAACAACTTTATATAAATATTTTTTGTACTTGGTTTACTTGGGTTGGTATGAAACGTTCTATTTAAGTTCTTTGAACACTGTGGATCCCCTGATGTGTATGAGTGGCAGAGGCTTTGTAAATTAAGGAACGTTTGTGTGAATAAAGCTATTTGATGGGGTTGAAAAGCCACACACAACTTGAAATGTGAACTCTGTGTGTTTGTCCTTGGCTGTGCTGGCAGCAGTGGGCAGACCAAGGCCCTAAAGCAGCTCTGGCTCTGTCCTGGAGGGAAGGTCCAGCTAAGCCTGAGCTGGAACTGAGCTAACTAGACTGACCTCAGGGCTTAGGGCACTAAACAAAGGCACCGTGGCCAGTGCCAACCAGAGCGTGGCTCCCTGGCATGTGGCACTTGCGGCCTTTTATCCTTGCCCTGGATTAGGATTAGCCCTGTTCTTGATGTAGACACCAAGTAGGACACTGTGATTAGTGGGACAGGCAAGCTCGGCCTCTGCCTGCACAGAAACACCTCCCCCTCCTGCCCCTTCCTCCCCCTCTGGCCACATCCCTGGCAGCCCCATGGTTCAGGAGAAAGGACAAGAGTCCCACACCCAGCTGGCTGCCCACTCTGGAGGTGGCTGCAAACCCCACAAGTACCCAGCAGAACTGCCACTTTAGTAGCCACAAACGATTTCTTCCTTTGCACAGATCCTCTGCCCCAAATCCCAGATGCCCAAACTGCTCACAGCAGCTGGGAGCCCACGTAGCCCTGTTTCCAGCCGGGACCCTTCAGTGCCACAACTGCCATCCATGATGGGAAAAGCACCACGAGGCTGAGCCGCATCCTGCAGCCACGAGAAATTTTCCTGGAGGTGATGTCCACAGATGTCCAGCAGCCTGGGGCCACCCCGAGCCGGCGTGGGACAAGGGATGTGCCGGCACCCGGGGCCGCGCTCCGCCGCTCGCCAGCCCTTGCGTAACGGCCCCGCAGCCTCGCACGACCCGCGGC
>VZTN01014061.1:284155-343053 GCA_013400515.1 Erpornis zantholeuca | reverse complement strand
AGTCCTCCCCTCCCGCTCCCCCTGCGGCAGCCCCAGCGCCGCCGGCCGCGTGGCCGTGGGCTCCCCCCGCACGGCCGTCAGCATTGTGCTCCTTAATCGCTGCCGACGGGAACCTAAAATGGATGTTTTCAGCCCAGTGGGGCCACAGGGAGGCTGGTCGACCACAGCCTGAGCCGCCCCAGTCACCAGCTGGCAAGGGGGGCCCAAGCTGTGTTTCCTCTCCCTTCCTGCTGGGTTATCTCGGCATTGACGGCACAGCATCCACTGTGAGGGGCAGCCCGGGGTGCTCAAACATCGCCCCCAGTCCTGCCCAGAGCATCCTGCCCGCAGGCAGGGAAGGGGCTGCACTGGTTCCAGTCACACTAGCCTCCGGTGAGGGACAAGCCCCGAGACTGTCCCTGTCCTGGTGACAAGTGCAGCTGCAAAGACCCGTTGTGCTACACTGCTGTCCCCCACCAAATGCAGTCCCCCCCAACATCTCTGTCACAAATGCTGCAGCACCTCCAAGAACACTTCTGCTCTTGTGACTTCACCCTGGTTTAAGCTACACCAGTGACAAGGAGCATGTGGCCTCCAGGCTCATGGCATCTAGCTCTTCTCTGTGACCAGACACAAAATGTGCTCCATGAGCCCCCTGGCCCGCAGCTAAGCCCTTGCAAATGGGGTGAAACTGAACCCCATCAGGAGCCTGGGGCTGGAGCCTGTCTCACCTGTCACGTGTACTGCAGGTGAGGAGCTGGTAAGGGCAGGTGACCGAACAGCACAGCCAAAAAGCACCATTAATGAGAGACACTGATGTCAGTCACTAGGAGAGATGTTTCACTCTGGATTTGCTCTCTGGAGACCTGCAATTTCACATGCAAAGAGGTTTGTCGAACTCCACTAAGGCGCTTCAAGCACTTGACAGCTGACAGAATACGCCAGCAGCCACTGCCTGCCCTGTGCTCCTTGGGGACTGGGAATGGGGCACGTGCTGGGGCAGAACCGCACATGGCAAAGGCCAGGGCCACGCAGCAGGGCCAGGATGGGAAAGGCAAGGACAACCCTTGCAGCCACCATGGCCATGAGGCCAGTCACAGTCCTGAGTGCCAGCACCAACCTCACCTGGAGGGATTAAACCTCAGAGCAGAGGTGAGGTGCTGCTTTGATCTCCCTCTCTGCTTGCACACAGAAACATTTTCAAAAGCCTCCTCTCCACAGAGGCTGTGTTCTATAGCTAAAGCACTAAGTCATTCATCACAAAATGTAAGTCCATATTTCTTTTTAGATCTCTCGAGCTCCTCAAGCAGCAGCCACTTCAGCAGCCCTTGCTGGGCCATAGTGACACCAGCTGCTGCTTGAGCTGGTGGGAGGGGGGCAAGGTCCATTGTATTGGCACAGGACATTGATTTGCCTCATCCTCACACTGATGAATTGCTCCACTTGCCCGTGTCAGGCTCCAGCACAGCAGAGGATGAACAGCTAAAGCTGCACTAAGCCCACACACTCCATCAAGCAGGGAGATGACTCAGATGAGGCTCTCAGTGCGGGTGGAGGTGACAATGAACACAAGGGACAAAAGCTGAGTGAGCAGGGACTCTGCTCTCCCCACTGACCCACTGTGAGGCAGAAGCCTGGAACCTCTTCACCTTCTGTCCACCTGTTCAATGGCAGGACAGTCACAGAGGTTCTCATGCAGCCTAGCCACAGTGCTCTGCCATGTGGCAGACAAGGCCATGGACGGCACCAAGCTTAAATACTTTTTATCCCACTGCACACAGGATCCCAGCAGCTCACCAACTCACACAGGAGCAGTACAGCCCCCAGTGTGTGTGGAATGGCCGTGGCCCCCCACGTCCTTCTGCAGAACCCAGGCAGCCCTGCCCAGGGGACCCAGGGGATGGAACATGGGGAGCATCATCGCCCAAATCACCTCCTGATTCCACCCAAGGCTTCGGAAAATGTAATTTTTGCCTGCAATCTGTCTCAAATGCATTGTGCAGTCTGCTCACCCCACGCACACCCCACCTGCCTCTCCCTGCAATAGGGACTGCACGTGGCAGCAGTGGCAGCTTCATCCAGAGCCACTTCGGGTCAGTCTCAGTTCTGTGAACAAAAGCTGCTTCCCCAGCTTGTTTCCTGACAGAGCTGATGGCCTGTGTCCCTTTGGGGACCCAGCACTTGCTGTGAGGCAGCAAGGGAGGGATTTAAGAACTATTTTCTCTGCCAGAGATAAGATCTCTAAACAAGCTTCTCAGCCAAGAACTTTAATTTTTTAAATTTTATTTTACAGGTTTTGCAAGGGAATCTTGTTCTTCAGAATTGCATCCGCCTCCAACCCCACTTAGAGCTGCCAAAGCCTGCACTTCCCCCGGGACCAGCCTGCAAGCAGCAGAGATGGATAGGATGACACGGGCATGACTTCACCCTTCTGTCCTGCGGTCAGAGCTGGGGGCTGTCAGGATCCCCTGAGGACCCTCCTGCTCTGGCCCTGGGCTGCAGCCCCACCAGCCCCCCTGGGTCAACCCCCCAGACCGCAGCTGTGGGGTGCCACAGCCCCTGCCCAGCGTTGGGCCTGGATGAGGCCCCGGGGAGAGCATCTCTGTGAGCAGCAGCAAAGCCCAGCATGACTCCAAGCACTGACTCCACTCCCTCCACACAGATCCAGCCCCACAGTCACTCCTGCTTAATCCAGGAAGGGCCACTGTCTGTGGTCGTTCGAAAGATGCTCGTGCCCCACGCCCAAAAAGCTTTCTAGGAATCAGCAAGGCCACTAAACTGCCTGTGCAGGGTTCACCTCCCCTTTTCCACAAACCCAAGCAAGTCATTAACTCTCTGTGATCCTTGATCTCTCCTTTTGACACAGACATAACCCAGTCCTGGCCCTGTGTCTGGGAAACACAGACAAATGTTCCCCACACCACTGCAGCCTGCAAGAAATAAAAGCCCCTGGCTTATTCCTGCCCTGGAGGTTTGCAGCCCCCCCTGCTTGTAGGCTGTTGTGGGATCAAACACTTCAGGCTGATTTATCCATGGGAGATGGAAGCCCAGGCAGATGGGAGGGAGCGCAAATCCAGACGGGCGATAAATCACAGCAGGGCAGCTCCGCCTACCCTGCTCTGCGGCTGTGCCGGTCACCGCATTCCCAGCGGGATCGATGCACGAGCCTTGTGTCCATGTCCCATCCCCTGGGGAGGGCAGACATCCCGCTCCCCAGGCGTGCTGCACCCCGGCATTATCCCGGCTGTGCTCCCCGCCAGACATGGCCCCAAGCAGGGACCGACCCCACTGGTGACCAGGGGACAAAGCTGCAGGCTCGGCAGGTTTCCCACTTCCCGTCTTTGCTCTCCCACATCCGAGGAAACGTGCCTCCCTTGGGAAGTTTCCTGGAAAAACGTGGAAGCACAGTCGCTGCTGGGATGAGCCTACCAGCAAGGGCTGTCTCGTGGGATCTGGGACAGGACAACCTGCCTTGAACTTACGCTCAAGGACGTCTGTCTTACAAAGCTCAGCACAGCACAAGGAGATCAGAACGGGCTTTTGATGAGCTTCCAGCAAGATAAAGGAGCTTCCCTGACCCCGCTCCATCTCCCTGAGCGAGATCATCAATAAACCAGCACCGCTGGCTCAGACGGGCTGGCTCAGACGGGCTCTCGACTCTCATGTCCGCACGTGTCGGGTGCTTAAATTAATGTCACCGCCGCTGGAGAAAGGAGGGGGTGTCTGCCCCAGGGGTCCCCTTTGGTGCCAAGACTTGTCCGGGCTGCCCATCCATTAGCAGGAGAGGAAAGAAGAGCCTAGCAGGCAACAGCTCCTGAGGAAATACGGGGCTCTCAGCCCCGCGTGTAGCAGAGTGCGAGGCGCAGACCAGAGAAGATTTTTGTCCCAAACCAGCCCCCAACCCCCCAAATTTATTGACCTGCTCTATGCGAACAGCCACTACAAACTCTGGCAGGTCCAGGCTTTGGGGCTCCCTCCTCGGGTGCCATCAGGGGGTGTAATGAGCTGGAGATAATTGCTGCCCCGGGGACACAATTAACTCTTTCCTGCCCGGGTCCAGCTGGGGCTTTTGCATCCCACAAGAGCATTTCCCTCCCTCCTTCCCCCGGGTTCCTTAGAAAACTTCCATTCCTCTTCCTTCTCAAAGTGAGCCTCTGAATCAGAGTCTGACGAACACCACGAGTTCACTGATGTGTGGCTGTGATTTAGAGTTGGAATATATATTTGGAATGTATAATTTATTTCAGGTATCTGAGGCACAAGTGAAACTGGGAGCAAGCAGTGAGTAAATCAGTCATACCCTTGTGACGATGGGGGCTGCAGCCTTTATGTTGCTCTGAAAATCCTGCTTCCATGCAGCCAGGTGAATATCATGATGGATGAGTACTGTTTGGGGCTGCAGGGATAAATCAGGGACCCCAGAGGAGGAGGCGATGTTGGGAGACTTTAATAACAGTGCTGCCATTGGAACACAACCTCTCTCAGAAAGGTCAGTGTTGTACAGCCCTCTGTCCTGGGACAGGGATCACCTTGAACCAGGTGCTGCCCAAAGAGCTGCTCCAAACCTGGCACCGACATCCACCTGCCAGGTACCACCTGGAAGCAGCAGAAGAGGAACCAGGCACAAAATCCACCCTCCTCCCTGCCTTTGTGGTGGTTGCCTTTGCAGCAAATCACTTTTTCAGAAATGCATAAGATGTGAAATATGAAGACAGAAATTGCCAGTGACTTTTAATTTGGGTTCTGCCAATTTTTCTGTTCCAGCTATCGATTTTCCATAAAGATTAATCCCTGCTCCCAGCCCTCTCTGACAGGCATTATCTGGATGTTTTGCTTACCCTGAGTGTGGAAATATATGTTTTATTAAGTGTCAGAACTCACTAATGAGAAGAAGGAGGAAAATCAATTGTCTGCTTATATTTTGATCTCAGACAGGACTAACAAGTTCTTTATTTTGATGCTGTGGACAGGATGGGCAGAGTGACAAACAGAGTGATAGTGGCTGTCAGCTCTGCCACAGAGGCATCTCAGATGATGAGGGGGGTAAAGGGTTATGTGGCATTGGATGCTTCAAACACATTTGTATGTGTATCAATTCAAAGAGATTCATAGAACGCTATAAAATCCTGCAGCTGAATTGATTCCTGATGTAAAGTGATGGAAAACACTAAAATTTCTGCTGCAGACTCTAATCACATTTATTCTCCTATACCTAAAACCAAGAAAACAGCTTGGCCAGCAGCTCAGGGTAGGGGCAGCCAAAGGGGTTCAATTTTTCCATGCTAAGGTTGGGATTTGGTTTAGTATTTATGGCAATAGAAGTACAAGCAAGCTCAGTTCAAGTCTCTGCACAGCTCCAGCCATAAACCCCGTTTCAAACATGCACTGTGCTGTGCTCACAGAAAGTGCTCAGGTGGAACGAGATGAGCATTAAGGTCCTTTCCAGACCAAGCCATCCTGTAATTCTATGATTCCATGATTCCTCATTGGGCATCTGGCACAGGGCCCAGCTGGAACAGGAGGCAAGGTAAGCTGGACTTCCAAAGGACTCTTCTCATACCCTCAGACTACCAAGGCTGATTGGAAAGGACAGCTCCAGCTCCCACCACACACAGTCCAAACAAACAGGATCGAGACCCATGACATGAGCATTAACATTCATTTCCCACAGAAACTTCATGTAATTATCAAATACTGATCCCCAGCGGCCCTCCTTCCCAAAGAAGGCTACCAGCCTGCTTTCACTCATATTCGTTATCTCCCTTGTCTGTTGGAGGATCACACCTGACAATTGTATAGTTAATCTCTTGGCAGCTATGAAATGAAACAGTAAGCTCCAGCTGCCTTGAGAAGATGCATTGATTTCTTGAAATGACAGATCGCCTCCTCCTTTGATGTTCAAGCAAGAGCTCAGGGCTGGTGTTATGGATCCTGCCTGTCATTCAATTAAAAAAGCTTAGCAGAGATGCTCCAGCTGAGCACACCAGACAGCATTAAGGCTAAGCCCTCACCCAAAGATTTAATAGCAGGGACTACGAAGGCACCTTCAGCCCCAGGGGCTTGTCCAGTTTGCTGATGAGTTCACCAGTTATGGTATGGAGCTCGCCACCATGAGCTCCATACCACCAGACAGGCCACTCTCTTCTCCACACTAACACAGCTGACTGGGCCAGGTCCCATATAGGAAAGCAAAGCAGGAAAATCCCTTCCTCCCCAGAAGGGAGCATTTTATATCCTATTTCAACACAGCCCTTTCATAAGGGTTATGTGTTTGACAAAACTCTTGACACTCAGTCTCACAGTGAAGAGTGAAGTGCTAGTGACTGGCCTCAGATGGACTTTGCAAGATTCTCCCCCAAAAAGCAAATAAGCTGCCATTTGCAGCAATGTCATAAAGCCCAGCAGGCTTCCTCTGAGATTTAGATTAGATATTAGGAAGAAATTCTTCCTCTGAGGATGGTGAGGCCCAGGCACAGGTTGTCCAGAGAAGCTCTGGCTGCCCCATCCCTGGCAGTGTTCAAGGACAGGTTGGAGGGGACTTGGAGCAACCTGGGATAGTGGAAAGTGTCCCTGCCCATGGCAGGGGTGGAACAAAGTCACCTTCCAGCCCAAGTCCATCCTGTGAAGCTACGATTCCATGGTTGCGTCCTTCTACGTTCCACCTTCCTTGGTTCCACCATCCCATTGTGACACAGCAGCAGGCACAGAGTGCCGTGGTGCTGCCCCGTGTCACTGCCGTGTCACAGCTTTGCAGACGCAGCAGACACGTCTCGTTGCGCGGGCAGAGCAGACCTCTCTCCCCACGACGCCCGGTGTCACCGAGCTTGGAGCCTCCGAAGGTACGAGGGACCGGGGTGGGCCGGGGGGGAAGCGGCTGGGAAGGAGATTACTGGGATTTCCTGCCACCTCTACCCACGGCTAGGGCGTGGAACGGGATGAGCTTTAAGATCTTTCCGACCCAAACGCTTCTGTGAATTGCGGAGGGGAGGGTATGAACGACTCCGGGGGTTATCCTGGTTCGGCCACAGCTCTCCAGGCCTGGGGGTCGCCGTGGCAACGGCCGCGTCCTGCGGGGCCGGGCCGGGCCGGGCCTGGCCGCGGGTGGATCGGGTTGGGCCGCGCCGGGACCGGAGCACTTGGACACAGCTCCCCGGGCCTAAGGAGCAGCTGGACACAGCTCCCCGGGCCTGAAGAGCACCTGGACACAGCTCCCCGGGCCTGACGAGGTGGGCCGGAGCCCGAGGGAGCAGCCCGTGGGTGCCCCTGCGACCGCTCCAAACCCCGGCCTGGATGAACACAGAGCCCCCTCCCTGGGTGATGCAGCCCCCCCGGCTGTAAACAGAGCAGCAGTGCAGGGAATTCAGCCAGCCCTCCCTGGCAGGGCAAAAAAAAAGGATNTATCAATTCAAAGAGATTCATAGAACGCTATAAAATCCTACAGCTGAATTGATTCCTGATGTAAAGTGATGGAAAACACTAAAATTTCTGCTGCAGACTCTAATCACATTTATTCTCCTATACCTAAAACCAAGAAAACAGCTTGGCCAGCAGCTCAGGGTAGGGGCAGCCAAAGGGGTTCAATTTTTCCATGCTAAGGTTGGGATTTGGTTTAGTATTTATGGCAATAGAAGTACAAGCAAGCTCAGTTCAAGTCTCTGCACAGCTCCAGCCATAAACCCCGTTTCAAACATGCACTGTGCTGTGCTCACAGAAAGTGCTCAGGTGGAACGAGATGAGCATTAAGGTCCTTTCCAGACCAAGCCATCCTGTAATTCTATGATTCCATGATTCCTCATTGGGCATCTGGCACAGGGCCCAGCTGGAACAGGAGGCAAGGTAAGCTGGACTTCCAAAGGACTCTTCTCATACCCTCAGACTACCAAGGCTGATTGGAAAGGACAGCTCCAGCTCCCAGCACACACAGTCCAAACAAACAGGATCGAGACCCATGACACGAGCATTAACATTCATTTCCCACAGAAACTTCATGTAATTATCAAATACTGATCCCCAGCGGCCCTCCTTCCCAAAGAAGGCTACCAGCCTGCTTTCACTCATATTCGTTATCTGCCTTGTCTGTTGGAGGATCACACCTGACAATTGTATAGTTAATCTCTTGGCAGCTATGAAATGAAACAGTAAGCTCCAGCTGCCTTGAGAAGATGCATTGATTTCTTGAAATGACAGATCGCCTCCTCCTTTGATGTTCAAGCAAGAGCTCAGGGCTGGTGTTATGGATCCTGCCTGTCATTCAATTAAAAAAGCTTAGCAGAGATGTTCCAGCTGAGCACACCAGACAGCATTAAGGCTAAGCCCTCACCCAAAGATTTAATAGCAGGGACTACGAAGGCACCTTCAGCCCCAGGGGCTTGTCCAGTTTGCTGATGAGTTCACCAGTTATGGTATGGAGCTCGCCACCATGAGCTCCATACCACCAGACAGGCCACTCTCTTCTCCACACTAACACAGCTGACTGGGCCAGGTCCCATATAGGAAAGCAAAGCAGGAAAATCCCTTCCTCCCCAGAAGGGAGCATTTTATATCCTATTTCAACACAGCCCTTTCATAAGGGTTATGTGTTTGACAAAACTCTTGACACTCAGTCTCACAGTGAAGAGTGAAGTGCTAGTGACTGGCCTCAGATGGACTTTGCAAGATTCTCCCCCAAAAAGCAAATAAGCTGCCATTTGCAGCAATGTCATAAAGCCCAGCAGGCTTCCTCTGAGATTTAGATTAGATATTAGGAAGAAATTCTTCCTCTGAGGATGGTGAGGCCCAGGCACAGGTTGTCCAGAGAAGCTCTGGCTGCCCCATCCCTGGCAGTGTTCAAGGACAGGTTGGAGGGGACTTGGAGCAACCTGGGATAGTGGAAAGTGTCCCTGCCCATGGCAGGGGGTGGAACAAGGTGACCTTCCAGCCCAAGCCATCCTGTGAAGCTACGATTCCATGGTTGCGTCCTTCTACGTTCCACCTTCCTTGGTTCCACCATCCCATTGTGACACAGCAGCAGGCACAGAGTGCCGTGGTGCTGCCCCGTGTCACTGCCGTGTCACAGCTTTGCAGACGCAGCAGACACGTCTCGTTGCGCGGGCAGAGCAGACCTCTCTCCCCACGACGCCCGGTGTCACCGAGCTTGGAGCCTCCGAAGGTACGAGGGACCGGGGTGGGCCGGGGGGGAAGCGGCTGGGAAGGAGATTACTGGGATTTCCTGCCACCTCTACCCACGGCTAGGGCGTGGAACGGGATGAGCTTTAAGATCTTTCCGACCCAAACGCTTCTGTGAATTGCGGAGGGGAGGGTATGAACGACTCCGGGGGTTATCCTGGTTCGGCCACAGCTCTCCAGGCCTGGGGGTCGCCGTGGCAACGGCCGCGTCCTGCGGGGCCGGGCCGGGCCGGGCCTGGCCGCGGGTGGATCGGGTTGGGCCGCGCCGGGACCGGAGCACTTGGACACAGCTCCCCGGGCCTAAGGAGCAGCTGGACACAGCTCCCCGGGCCTGAAGAGCACCTGGACACAGCTCCCCGGGCCTGACGAGGTGGGCCGGAGCCCGAGGGAGCAGCCCGTGGGTGCCCCTGCGACCGCTCCAAACCCCGGCCTGGATGAACACAGAGCCCCCTCCCTGGGTGATGCAGCCCCCCCGGCTGTAAACAGAGCAGCAGTGCAGGGAATTCAGCCAGCCCTCCCTGGCAGGGAAAAAAAAAAGGCTGTAAAAACATGGGAAAAAGCAAGGAAAACAAGCACAATGACAGCTCGGTGTGTGGGCAAACACATTGCTTGGCAGAGCCAAATCCCTCCAAGAGTGGGGAATGTCACCTGGCGCGTGTGCTGGTCCCTGCTGCTTCATACACGATGCCGGGAGCTGGCTCTGCTTTGGTTTGGGTCGGGTTTTTTTGTGGAAAGAAAAAAGTGAAAAGGAAATACAGTGTTTTTCTTTTAGTTGACAGCTCTCTTGGAAGATAAAGTTGCAAATGAGTGATTTACTATAAACTGTGGTGCAGCTCAGGGCCAGACAGCCGAAAGGTTTACAAACGCTTGGAATTCCTATGAGGAAGTGTTATTAGCTCTGTTATGAATTTAGGGAAAATGAGGCCAAGAAAAATGGCTTTGTCAAGTAGATCTCACAATCTAGCTTCTACAGGGCATGTAAGAACTAAGATATCCCAGTTAGATCTTCGTTTCAGGATACTGTATTAATTTTGTTTTCAAATCAAGCGTATCCAGCTTGTGAAAGCCACCTAAATGTCCAGCTGGGTTCTCATTACAGTGTCACTGACAACAGGGACACAGGCATTTATTTAGCTAATTGCTGTTTATGGTACATAAGCTGTGTGAGCCACAGGCACTTCAGCTAAAGCACAACAGAGAAACACCTTCCACCTTGGCACAGATGGCATGGCCAGCCAGGGCACATCTTTGCCAGTAAATGCAGTACAAAATCATCCCAGAATGGTTTGAGTTGGAAAGGACCTTAAAGTTCATCTCATTCCAATGCCCTGCAATGGGCAGGGACACCTTTTACTAGACCACGTTGCTCCAAGCCCCATCCAACCTGGTCTTGAACACCTCTAGGAATGGGGCAGCCATTCTCTTACTGTCCATTGCAGGAAAGCAAGAAAGCAAGTAGACCTCATGGTCTGAGATGATGCAAACTAAAACCAAAGATAGGGAAAGCAGCACATCATTGAAAATCTTGTCAGGTTACGACTGCCAATCCACTGGTGAAGGTAGAAGTGCAAGGAAAACGCTGTCATTCCTCTTGGAAGCTGCTGTGAGGTGGCACTCAGTGCATTGCGTTGTTCTGCCTGCTGCATTCCAGCTCACGTGGAGGCAGAGGGTTAATTTGAATCACCAAGGTGATTATGTAGCTGTAGGAACTGGCTGAGAAGATGGGCCTCAAACCTCAACAGCCTGGTAGATTACAAAGAGAGAAAAATAGACATCTCCAGAGAGGCAGAAGAATGGAAAGAAATTGCTTACAGGAGTACAAAGGCAGCTAATTAGAATGAAACAAGATAATAAGATAGGGAGAAATTTTGGCAGAGTGTATCAGAGAATAGTTCCTGTCAGTGAATCTATTAAGCAGAGGTAGAACCTCTCAAGGGCGGGTAGAGGAAGACCAGTTGGAAGACATATAAGTAGACAATACAAAACATTAGAAACCATACAAGTATAGAGGAAAATTCCTCTGGAACTACATCTAGTCTGACAGTTCTTTATAGCTAAGCTTTAATTAAGAGAGAAGAGTCACAGCCATGATTGTAGTCCCTCACAGCTGCTTTTCCTTTGGTTCTTAATGTTATTATTGTTGCTTTCCTACACAGCACCCAAGCTTTGGAAGCATGGCTAACGTTTTGCATGAGACTGAAACCGGTTTGGACAATACCGCACCCAGAGAAGAACAGGACGACAATGCCAGCATGGAGCAGTACCTGAGAAACAAAAACCTTATTCTGGATTTCCTGCGCTCTGACCTGAACCCCCACCACCTCCAGTACCACTGGAACAAAGTTCATCTTCTGAAGAAGTCTTACTTTTACTTGAAGTTTGAGCCCAGACACGTGTGCGTGAGAGACCAGAACAACATGATGATTTTTGCTGACATCTTGCAAATAGCAAACCCGTGCCAACTACAGAAGATCAAGAAGGTGGGAAAAAAACAGACTGAAATCCAGCTGGCACTTTTAACTGAGCTGTTGGAACAGCTGGAACAAGGTCGGGAGGAGCTGAGCCGTTATGTACAGATCTGTGACGTGGAAACCTTCCTCTCCCAGTGGGATTTGAATATAAAGAGAGTGCTCAAGCTCTCCATGTTTTTCAATAAGCTCGTTGCCTTGGAAGAGCCAAGGAAGCTCCACGTCAAGCACAGTTTGGTGTCACAGATACATCTTGGAGGTGCTCTACACCCTCCCATTAGTTTTTCTCTCTATACGAAGAAGCCACCAATTTTTGATCGGATGGAGTCATTTGCATGCCAGACCTGGGCCCAGCTCAAGTGGTTCACTGAAGGTCAAGAGTCGCACCTCGAACGATGGCAGCTGGAGATCAAACTAGTGACAGACGACAGTCAGACAGAACCAGGATACGGCCGGACCCAGGAAGTCATCTCCAACCCGTGTGTAATCAACCACCTGCAGCCTGGCAGGTTGTATGAGTTCAAAGTGAGAAGATCCGACACGCACACGCTCGTCTACTCGCAGTGGCACGACCGCCTCGTATTGAAGACAAAAACTCACCCTGTTGAAGACGCCAAGGAAGCCCCCAACCGCAGCCTGAGGCGGTTCACAAGGCCGACTCCCCCACTTTAATGGTTTAATGAGAAAGATGAGTAAGAGTAATTAAAAATAAATTGTTTAAGCGGTTTGCATAAAATCAAACTCGTTCTGTTTTCAACAGCAATTTTACAGGTGCCTTTCCAAAATCTTTCCAGGTTAGCAGTAACCCATTTGAAATTTCTCACAAAAAATGACACCTTTAGGTAGCATTTGGGACTCAACATTTGTGTCCCATTGCCAGAGATGACAGGTGGGAGCAGCCAGAACCAGGAAGTCTTGCAGGACACCTCTGAGGCAGAGCACAGGAGAGAGAAGCATTTCCCCCATCCAGTGCTTTCCATCCCCTGAAGGATGCTCAGTGTCAGCTTCTTCCAATGATGTTTTCAGTTTTTATTGTCCTTCCTCCAAAAATACCTGAACTGAACTCTAAGCTCTTCAAATCACCCGCTCAGACTTATGTCCATCACTGGTTTCTCTCACCCACTATGCCCTGTGCCTTATAGGTACCTAAGCATGACTTCACCTCTCTATAGTGCTTGAAAAGAACACTTTAATTAAAAAAAAAAAAAAACAGCCAAAACCCAACAATAAATAATCCCCAAGCCTCCCAATGAAGAGGGAATGATAATACATCAATATGTAGAAAACTATTTTAAAAACAAAAAACTGCAGCTAATGTTAATTTCCTTTTTTACCATTTGGTTCAGTCCAAACAGAGCTGTCCCCAACAGATTCTAGTCAAATCATCACATAAACAGAACTTTTAGTAATAAAATTTATTATTTAAATAAATTCAAATCATTTTTACAATTATGGCTTAAATATCAAAAAAGGAATGTTGAGGTTTATTCTTATAAACAGTCGAAGCAGATAAAAATATTTGTATCCAAAAGGTCATTTGAGGTTTGCTGCAAGTCACAGACATACAAAAGATAAAAACCTGCCACATTTCAAGTTCCTTAATTCACACTTCATGACACTTGACATTTCATTTCTCTTTATAAAAAACCCAACAATTTATTGCAGTAAATTGATTGTCCTACACAGATCTGTCCAAATCCTCAAAAACAGTCCAGCTGGCCTGATGCTGGGCTCACCACTGGCTGCCTGCACAGGTTCCCCTTGTTCTATTTGTGATCAAACTCTCTCTAGAGCCGAGGGAATTAAGTTAATGCTGTTGGATGAACTGACATTTGTGTCCTGCAGCCATGTGTTTTTGTCTTTGACTGTGGAGAACACAGAGCCTGTGACTGGACAGATGCCCTGGGCACCATGCTGCCAGGGTGTTCCTACTGGGATTACCAAAAGTTTGGTATTTTAAGAATATTGCTCAAACATAAAATTCTTTCAAAAGTAAATTCAAAACTCTGCATGCAAATGAAACCAGGCTAATTTGAACTTTTTTTCCTCTATTGATTTCTATGATTCTCTCCATGAGGATAAAGACAAGAACATGATACTCAGCTGTCACTACCATGTATAAAAAGTTTAATTGCACTTTCTGCTATCCCTGACTATTGCATGACCAGCTCTCCAGGAACCTGCTCACAGCACCAGCAGCCCAAGGGCCCAGCCTGGCTGTAACTGCTACTTGGGTGCATTTCCTAATCACCAGTTGTAAAAAACATCCTCAGAGTTAAAAAAAACCCCACTTATATTTTCTTGCAACACAGAAGTGATCAAGCAAATCATTCCAATCTACCTCCATGGAGTAGAAACAAACACTTTTTTCCCAGTGAGGGCAAAGGGACTTGCTTTATGAGGACTCCCATGGCCAAACCCCTTCCAAGTGCACTGACTAAGCCACTACACTTGGAGTGAGTCATTATTTCATACATGTATGAAATAACCAGCACAAAACCCAGGGGAGAAACACTTCACTTACAGGAGATCATGAAAATGACATCCACTGCTTCTAAAGGAACCCAGGTGGCTTTGCTAAAATGAAGCTGGCACCGTGCTAAAGTAGTATTCCAACAATTCCAGCATTTTCTGATATCCTCCATAACATCTCAAAGCTAGATGATTGCATTTTAGTAGTCTACAGAATGATCCCCAGACAATCTTATTTTGGAATTGCAGTAATATTTGCTAATCAGGCTGGCACAGAATCTTTTAAGATCCCACCTAGGATGACTTCAAAGGGACCAATGAATTTTAAACCTTACCAGCTTTTATCAAGCATCTTTAGAGCCAGCAGGAGGTATTTCCTATGGGTTTTTATCCTTCATGGAATTGCCAGCCATATGCCCACTATTATGCTTCAGTAGGACAAGAGCAGGCCTGGGTGGTCTTTGGCATACAGCTCAAGCCCCCCAAAGGCAGACTGCAGAAGGAAGTTTAAAACCAGGAAGTTTAAAACAAAACTTCCCATAGGTTCTGAAGTCAAGTCTAACACAGAGTCATGAGAAGAAACACAGCTTTAAATGGAGACTTTTCCAAACACAGTGCTTTCCTATTGCCATCCCTCCACATGGGAAAAAGCCATGCTGGATTTTAGTTGCAAACAGGACAAAATTCCTCCTGCCATAGCACTGTCACATCACAGGGATCCATGCCACAAGGAAAACTCGTGTCCCAGCACAGTACAGACATGGTACAACGCCATGATTGCGGCTCAGCTCTGTCCCACATGAACACCTAAGGACAGCCATGCAGGTGGTTTGGGGAGAGCTGAGGCAGGCACTTCATACATTCAAAATTGAAATGAGATAAAAGACACCCTCCCTCAAAACTGTCATGCTTCCGAAAGCAGCTCCATGATTCTCAGAGGGCACCGTTCACCACAATATATCTCTACCAGCCAAATGTCACTGGGTGAAAGCAGCTTCTCTGGTGAACCACAGCTTTCAGCTCACAGCAGTATGGCTACAGAAAATATAAAAATACATTACACACATACATGCCGTGGTGCACTTATCAAACCTCCTTCACTGCTCTTAAAAACTCTGGCCATAAGGCTGTGAAACGAATTCACAGAGTTAGAAGTTAATAAATTAAAAGCAGCTTTAAAAAAAAGTGGGGTAGGAAGGGGGAGGGGGCTCAACAGGAGATTTCAAATAAAATTCTGAACAGTTTAAAATGGGCTGACAAATCCCAACATTTCCTGGTAGGATTGGTCCTCACTTTTCATTGCCTTTATGCTGGTGAGGACAACCTCCTCCAGACAAAGAATATGTAAATCTATTTACAAAATCACCTTGGCCTTGGTGCTGCAATATTTACACACTCAGAGAACAACATTTTGGCAGATAAAGAGTGGTGCATGCGTCTCTCATTGCTCTCCTCCTTCACTTAAAAAAAAAAAAAAGTAAAAAATGAGAAGTCTTAAAAATTCCCCGTCCTTGGATTTAAAATGAGAGGCAGCACGCAGAAGCTTTGGTCCTCCATGGCAAACAGCAGCTTGCTGTGCCACTCTGCTGCATGCAGTCATTTGACCCCCGATGAATGGACTGAGCTTTTGATCCCCAAAGTGCAACCCCGACAGCTGGAGTAAATATTTGGTCCCCCCAAACTGCAGCTGCAGTGGCAGGTAGGATGAGGGTTCTGCTGAGCAACTTACAGTTACAAAAATAGTATAATCATCAGTAAAGTCACATGCCCATCATCCATCTCCAATGCTTTTTGGTTTGCTATAATTAAAAGTTCCTGCCCAAGGTTGCACTGATTAAAAACGCCCCAAGATGCTGAAGCAGAGGCTGAAGCTGAGTTGTCACGGTGCGGGAAGCTCCCAGATCCCCCTCTGCATTTGGCTCCGTAGGTCATTGAATAATGGAAAGATTTGGTCCTTCCCAAGGCACACATAATGCAGTTCAGGCAGAGAGAGCCCCTCCTCACCGGCAGACGGCTGGGGTCCTCCTGACACGAATCTCCTGGGCTGCAGTGCAGCAATTGTGCTTGTAGTAATGCTGGACCAGTCTCCCCCACAAAGGGTTGCACTCTAGGAGGTACCGGTTCCCTGTGGGATGGGAACAGCAGGTTAGTGGCCAGAAGAGGCTTGGCTGATACCATTTTTGTCTATAACCTCTAGCTAACAGGGCTGGGTCACTTGCAAGGACATATCTGTGAAATCCCATCTCCCTTTTCCATGCTGTCATATCTGTGAGCAGCTTCCATACACACGACAGCCAAACCTGCATGATAAGGAGCAAAATGAGCAGCCAGATTTTCCTTAAGAGAGAGCTCTAGCATGGACACAACAGAAACAACATGGTCCAAAACAAAGGGTGAGAAAAACTAACTATACTTGCTATATTCAAGCCGTGAATGAGCCCTGCTTTGCCCAGATTGCCCAATTTCAAGCCCCCAGACTAAAGGGCAGAATAATAAAGCAAGACCACTGCTTGTACAAGTTTGGATCACCATCCCTTTATCCAAGCATCCCATTCCCCTGCAGGCCTGTGCATGGTCCAAGGATACCAACCTATGATGCAGAGTCCTTCCTGAGCTCGTGTGATGGCAACATTGATCTGGTTTGGGTCAGTAACAAACCCCAGGTATTTCTTCTGCCAGCTCTTTGTGGGCTTCCTATCAATCTCAGACCGGGGGCAGGAGCGTACAGTTGACAGGATCACATATCTCCATTCACTTCCTACAAAGTGGAAGCAAACCAGATTTTTTTAGAAGGAAGCATCAGGCTATTTCTCCATCCTACAGGACACTCATTTCTCTACTGCCACCCTCTGGATTTCTCCAGCTTTGGAGGCCTTTGGACTCCTGGTTGTTGCTTTCCAAAGAGAACGAACATATTGCAGTTCTGTAACATCTTTCTCAGATATTGAATCACAGAATCACAGAATTGTTTTGTTTGAAAGGGACATTCTGTGTTCCAAGTTTCCTGACATGGGCAGGGAACTTTTCACTAGAAATCTTCCAATAGAGATCCTCCACCTTCCTGCCTTCAGCAGCCTTATCCTGCCCAAGCATTCCAGAGGCTTCCAAAGGATTTATTATAATCCTTTGGAATTATTATAATCCTATGGAATTATAATTATATTATAACAAATTACCCAAAAATCTGCTCTTCCATGGCTGAAATGACCCTGGGGTAGAGTTTGCTTGAAGCCTCTATCCGTGAGCAGCTCCTCAGGAAGGCAGGAGGGGACAGAGCCAACCCTCCCCCTCCTGTCGCCTTACCTTGACTCTTCATGATGGTGCAGACGGTCACCCCGCGGATGCCCTCCCTCAGTAGGCTCTTGTTGATCTCGGACACCTGGGCGCTGTAGGGGCTCAGGATGGCGATGCTCTCCGGCCGGATGGTGCCATCTAGTGTCAGCTGCTTGGCTATCCTCACCTGCAGGGACCAGCGTCCTGCTCACCTGGGAGGGCAGAGCCCCCCAGCACCCCTCCCTAGGGCAGCGATGGCTCCTGCCTTGGGGTCACGCTGTCCTACACCTGCCTCTGCCCTGGGGCATCCTGGTGTGCTCCAGACCCGGGAGGCACCAGGCAAACACTACTGATCTTTATATCTTTATCATCCCTCCACAGTTTCAGCACAACACCTTCCCTTCTCCATCCCCAGCAATTCCCCAGGACCCTCCTCACCGCCTGTGCCACTTCCTCCAGGTTAGCTTTGGAGTTCTCGTTTCCTTCCTCAGTGGAAATCACGAGGGAGTGCTCCTTCCCTTCCATGTGCCCGAAGATGATGGGGCAGCAGTTGTTATCTCTGTGGTGGAGCACGCTGGGTTTCCGAACAAGCTGAGGACACGTTCTCAGCCGCCTTTCATAGAACTCCTGGGATGGGAACTCGCAAATGTTCTTGTGCTGGCAGAGAAAAGGGAGGAAACTGAGGTGAACAAAACCCGAGAACTTCTCATCCTGCAGCATCTTTCTGGGCAGGCTTCACTCACAATGCCATTCTGCTGGAGCTGGCACTGGTATATTCCTATATAATCCTGTGTCTAGGAAGGGGAAGCACTAATGGAGAATATCTTATGCTCAGGTAAGCCCTGGTAGCAGCATCTTGTGTGATGGAGAGGAGACAATCCACTGGAGGGCCTCACCATGCGGTACTGTGTGTCCAGCATCCACGCTTGACCCTGGTAGCGCTCGAAGAGAGATGTCTCCATGCCAAGACTCTTGCAGACATCGTGGTTAACCACTGGCCGCAGCTGTTTGTGATCCCCTAGCAAAACAACCTGGAAGGAAGAACGGACACCTCAGCTGCGAGGTGGTGGCACTAGCAAAGGCCATCAGCTCTTTGAAAGGCTGTTTGTACACAGGCATTCGGTGCTACTTATTTATGTTATGCTTACAGCAACCTCAGCCAAAGACCACATTGGACATGATATAAAGATTCTGTCCTAGATAATGTTTCCATCTGATGGGAGGAAAACAAAGAGCCATAGGATTCTAGAATCGCAGAATGGTTTGGGTTGGAAGGAATCTTAAAGCTCAGCTCATTCCAACCCCATACCATGGGCAGGGACATTTTCCACTAGATCAGGTTGCCCCGAGTCCCATCCAACCTGGTCTTGAGCATTTCCAAGGATAGGGCAGCCACAGCTTCTCTGGGAAACCTGTTCCCTACCCTCACAGGGAAGAATTTTTTCCTAATATCCAATCTAACTCTGCCCTCTGTAAGTGTGAAGCCATTCCTTCTTGTCCTGTCACTCCATGCCCTTGTCCAAAGTCCCTCTCCAGTGCTCTTGGAGCCCCTTTAGCCACTGGAAGGGACTCTAAGGTCTCCCTGGACCCTTTCTCTTCAGCTTGAACAACCCCAACCATGTCTATGCTTCTTGCCATGTTAATACTTTGTACTTAGGCCAGAACATTTCTTTGGTAGCACCCCATAGCGATACCCACCCCATAAAGGTGCACTAACCTTAAAACTCTAACAGGTCTTAGGAGAGCTGCATAGTAAAGGATGGAAAAGGCTGAAGAGCCCTGAGCAGCTGTCCCAGAGACACGTCTTTGGCAGGGCCATACCTTCTCAGCACGGTGGTGGCAGACCAAGGGGATGAGGGTCTCAGGCTCTGTGGACATGGCACACTCGTCGATGATGATCTGCCTGACGTTGAGCTGCTCCAGGGCGCCAGCAGATGCGACAGAGCAGGTGCACAGGATGACATCGTGACACGCCAGCTGATACGCACGACCTTGCGACAACCAACCTTTGTACCTAGTGTTGCAGAAAACACCAGGTTATGCATAAAGGAAATACCTCCAGATTCATCATGCAGGAATCAGACAGAGGCTGTGCTTCCCCAAATGATTATGGCTTCACCTCCCTCCTCAGGATGAGCTGGTGTTCCCAGGAAAGGGCTTTGGATGGATATTGTAGGAAATGTACTTTGTCTTGAACTCAAAAGGGCAGGGGGTGTGGGTGAAGGATTCAAGGTTCACACAGGTATAATAGGAATTTTGGTCCAGATGGACAACAGCACCAATGCAGAAGTGATTCTGAGGCTCTGTACTGTACCACTAACCTCGAGCTCATCACTTTCTATCATTATTCTGAACACACAATTTATTAATCTGTGCTTCAGAGGTGGCACGCAGCCAAAGTCAGCTGTCTCTCACCAGAGTCTCTTCCTACTCACTCTTTTGTTTCTTCTTCTGTGATCTCTTCTCCTTTCCTCACCCGAGCGTCAAAGTGACAGATCTCCTGCCAGAATTTGCTGGGTGGCCGCCGGATGCGATGATGCAGGATTATTTCACTGAATAAAGAGTCAATGTATAATTATTTTCCCTCAACATTGACACCTGGGTGATTTCTTCTACAGTGAAGCAGACCACATCACCTGCCTATGCTGAGAAACCCCATCAGCTAAAACACTCACAGCCAAACTTTCCTATCTTTGTAGACCCAATAATTCAACCTCGAGGACATAAAATACAGCCGCTTCCCTTTAGAAGCTGCAAGCAGGAATGAAGTCAGAGACATTCAGGGCTGTTCCAAAAGGAGATGAAAACATCTAGGGACTTTTCAGCAACCTGTATTTCCTGACTAGGTGCTACATTAGACTGTACACATTCACTTGAAAAAAATAATTACAAATTAATTGGAAAGCAGGTAAATAGTGCTGGTCCACAGTGGTGGAGTGAAACTGTATTTGCTCTGGCTTGTTCAGTGTTACTGATGCAGAAGCCACCTCTCCCCAACACCCTAGGAGCCTGCAGGGCCATGCCATCCTACCTGAGCTCACGTTTTGGCTTTGCATCCCGTAGGGATTTACGGGAGATGTTCCGGTTGCTCCCCGGGTACGGGAATTCCATCGTCTCAATGGCCTCCCCATAAACCCTCAGTGGTTTCAGGTCCTTCATCTTCATCAGCATCTCTGGAGAAGGAGGGCAGGTCTGCTCAGACAGCACCAGGCACTGGTGATGCTCAGGCCTGTCTCTCCCTGCCCCTGACTCATCCCATCTCCATTGGTCCTCACCCTGCAGTGCGGGGTCTTCTGTAAGGACCAGCCCCAATTTCTGCCCCTCCACACCACATGTTTTCCCTCCAACCAGTACAAGCCACTTAAGGGGCTTAAAAGATGGTAGTTACCAGCAACAACATCAACAGACTTGTTGGATGGGCCACAGTACAAGATGCACTTTCTCCTGTTGTGCTTTTCATCTTCCAAGTATGGTGTTTTGTCCTTCTCAACACTCTCCTCATTCAGTTTATGGAACCAGTACACAATGTGAGTTCCAACTACTGTCTTCCCTGTGCCTAGAAAAAAAAGGAGCGTGCTGAGAACATTTAAACCACAACAATCATGTTCTGGATCAGCACCCAGCTGATCAGCCATGAAATAAAATCAAGAACAGAGGGGACTGCACTGCACAGCTGTGGGTGATGCCAACCCACGCTCCCTTCTCCTGGCTCACCGAGGGTCCTATGGAAAGCAGCAGATCAGCTCTCACCTGCCATTCATACCACAGCAGGTGTGTTCTGCTGTCCCCCCTTACCTGGTGGGCCTTGGATGAGTGTGAAGGATTTTTTCAGAGCATCCAGAACAGCCTGGTTCTGACTCTTGTTAAGTTTCCTGTTGCTGCCGGGGATATCAAAGGATTTTTGCTGCAGCAGTCTGGATGTTGTCGCTGTTATAACAAAGAGCCAAGAAAACAAATTTAAAGAAGGTTACTGAGGGCAGCACAGAAGTGATTCAAAAAGAGGGTGCAGCAGGTACCTAGTGATGGTGGTCCATTACAAGACCACCTAGAAGTAATCCTTGTCCCATGCCAAGATACTCTGCCCATGAATCATCTCTGTGAGTCCTGGGGGTGACAATCTCAGCCATGCCAGCCACCAGCAGGGCATCCCAAATTATATAGCAGCTCCTCTCATCCCCTTGTCAGGGAAACCTCCTGGTGTGGAAGCATCACCCCTGTGGCAAGGGCACCTTCCTGGCCAGAAGCAAGTATCCACAATGTTAAGAAATATTAATATTTGCACTTACCTTTTTGAGGAGGTTCATTGCCAAGGGCAATGCTTTGAGCAAGAGGAGAGGCATTCTTGAGCTTCCAAAGTGCTTTTTCTTTGCGTCTGACAGACAAGGAGAAATAAGAGTGAGTGGAATGTAGCATAAAATAGCAAAAGTTGTAATACAGCTTTGCACAACTGCCTTACTTATTCTTTCTCTCTGCTTTGTTGTTGCATTAACTCCGTCCACAAAGAACTTAAACCACAAATAACTTAAACTTATTCTGCTCCTCTGCATCTGGGACCATTTCCCAACTGACTGAAGAGCTGAGCCTGCAAAGATGTTGAGAGCAAGGAGCAAAACTCCTGTCCCAACTCTGTTTTATTATGGCCCATCCCCTTTTACTGGATTAGCTTCCAATTTTTCCTAAAATTCATAATACAAAAGGAAGCACATTCTGCCCTGAGGATGCCACAGCGCTGGGGGTGCATAGCAGCCTGTGCTGTGTACAAGGAAGGGCAAACTAGACATCAGCTCTGATTTTAAAAAGAGCAGAACTTACTTTTCAGCAACAACAAAGGGGAATGATTTGGAAATCAGGGAGCTCTTCTGCAAAGCAAACCTCACTCCAGGGCTTCACTTGGCTTTTGATAACACATATTGCAGCAACCCAGTAACATAATAAGCAGGTGCTCAGGGAAATTTCAGCACCCTCCCCCATCTCCCCATTCTCAGGGACAACCAGAAGAGCATGAGACCCTCTGGAGAACAGACCTGAGGAGTGCTGCCACACCCCCCAAAACCCACAGCCCAACAGTATGGCCAGTCAGAGTAAGGGTAAGGGCAAGTTCTTCAGGGGATCAGCACAGCAGTGAGGAAAGCCCACGGGAGTGCAGCAGAGGGGTCCCTTGGGAAGCCAGGTTAACCAGGGCACACTGCTGAGCCCACTTACGTGTCTGGCAGCATCTTTGGAATAAGCTCCACTGTGAACCTGGCAGAATCCTGTGAGATCTCCACAGGGATGTTCTCCATAGACATATAGTGGATGTAAAAGTTCATAGTCTTCTGACTAGACCTGTCTGACTTCTCTTCATCGCTAAACTCCTCCGTGACCCCATGAGCCACCCAGGTGTAGGTATCGGGATCAACCACAAGTTTGTTCTCTGGTTTGCCATTGTCAAGCAAAGACAGGTTCTGGAGGCCATGGCTAAGGCATTCCTCATCACTCTGGAGGCTCTTGGGAAGCTTCAGCCCACCTAAACGAATGCACAGGTAACAGTTGAAGAAGTCCACTTCAATGGAACACTGCTCCAACCACTTCTTGTTCAGCATAAAGCTTCCTTGCAGCTGTCCTTTGCTCGTCCTCTGCCTTGCCCACTTTATTTCAATATCATGGAGGACAATCGAGTCGTTCTCGGCCACGGCACATACTGCAGACTCCATGGCACTCATGGGCATCCACACCTTGTTGTACTCTGCCGTGCTCTTGTACTTGTCCTTGGACTGCAGCGTGGCATAGGCTGAGAAGCAGTCGATTGGCTTCTCCGCGTGCTGCAGGCAGACCTCAAAAGCTGGTGTCACACACCACAGCTGCACGAAGGGCACCAGGAAGCCCCGGCTGACGTCGGTGGTGAGCTGGAACCGCAGCGCGTCGCCGGCGCTCAGCTCCAGGGACAGCTCCATGTAGTGGGAGCAGGAGCTCTTCCGCACCCAGCCTATGTGCCGCCGGTACAGCTCCTTGCTCTCCTGCAGCAGGGACGCGGCCCTGTCAAACTCCTCGTTCCTGATGGCCGTGAGCACGTCCTGCCACATCTGGGTGCGGAAGAGGGTGACACTCTGGTCGCGGAGGGGTCCTTCCTGCAGGCTCTGCTCCTTTGCCTCTGCAGAGTACATCCTCCTCTTCCAGGTCAGCCTGATGCTGCTCCGCTGCTGGATGAACACAGGCTGCTCTATCAGCTGAAGGGACCTGTAGCTAATTCTCTGCGGATCTGGAAGACTCTCGTTGTTCAGGGGAAACAGGACTTTAAAAAACCTGCTCATCTCTTCAACATCCACCACAAAGGCAATCTTCTGCAGGACTTGGTCCTTCAGCTGGCTGGCCATCTGCAGGGAGTGGGCTCTCTTCTCATACGCCATCGCCTGGGTATTCTTCCTGTTGAAGTCATGACAGAGAAACTCAATGTCGTCCACAGAATAGATGAGAGCCTTCTTGCGGAGCACAGAATGAAGGTGCCGCTGGACCACGACATCCATGTACCGGCGGATGGGAGAGGAGGCCCAGGTGTAGGAGTCAACATGCAGGGAGTAATGGCCTGCCTTCGACTGGACAGTGGAGTTGGAGCGACAGAAGTAGGAGCGGCTGAGCAGTCTCCTGAACTCCAGGACCACAGGGGCCAGCTTTGGGTGGATGTCATCAGTGACAACGAGGTCGAGCATCTTCTGGAAGTCACGGGCATTAGCAGCTGACTGCAAGTGCTCCCAGATGGGGCCCAGAAGACTAAACTCCACATTTTTAGGGGTGTCTTGTCCAGGAGGCATTTCTCCCAGGTGATGCAAGAGATGGATGGACAAAGGAATAATGTGGCTGTACTTGTCTTTCATGTGTGACAGCTGTGTAAGACTTGGCTCACACTGACACCGGAGAGGAGTGACATTTCTGGTCACCTCCTGGTTGGTGAGGAACTCGGCCACAAAACTATTGAACATGATCATTAACTCCTCTATCATCTGATGGGACCCCCTGTTACCTGGGGAACTTTCCTCATCTAGCCGGTCATAGAAGCAGTCCTCCTGCAGCCGAAACTTCCGATGGATCCTGGAGAAGTGATAAGCCACAGCTATGCTGTCCTCCAGGGTATCAAAACGAAGGGCCTTTGCTGCTCCCGTGTAGCAGTTCTTAATGCAGAGCTCTGCCTCTTCGTAGGACAGCTGCCTGTCTGAGCGGATCACAGAGATGGTGAAGATTCCCTTTAACATCTGATCAGTCTCCTTTTCTACGGTGACAAACAAGGAGATCACCCGTCGGTCTTTCTGCGGCAGGAGGCTGCAGACATCTTGGCTGATTTTGGGTGGGAACATGCACAGAGGCTCCTGCTTGGGAGCATAGTATGTGACACCCCGCTTCTTTGCTTCCAGGTCCAAGGCACTGCCTTTGGGAATTATGCCAGCCACGTCTGCAATGTGGATCCCAATCTCATAGTGACGCCCAAGATCCCTAACACTGATAGCATCGTCCAAATCCCTGGCACCTTGGGGGTCAATAGTGAAGGTCATATAACTCCGACAGTCCTTCAGAGCTTCCTTGGTTAGGTTTATGTTGCTGTTGGAGGTGTATTTGGCTGACTCCCTGGTGACAGCAGCTGGGTATTTGTTCTCCAAACCATACTCCAAGGCAAGGATCTTTAAGCCTTCTTCCAAAGTCAGTGCTGCTTGCAGGATCTCTGTTATTATCCCCAAAGGGTAGTAAAACCCTTCTCGCCAGGAGATGACCTGGACACAGAAGAACTGGCACCTCCTTGTCTCCTGGTTGATCTTCTCACAGCTGACCACTCTGTACTTCCCATTGACAAACCTGCGGATGGGAATGACATTGGGTTTCTCCTTCAGCCCTGGGACAAATATTTTGGTGACAGTGGGGTCGATGGGTATCATCACACGGGGATCAAACTCGTCCATCATGCAGATGAAGGTCCGTTCTCTCTCAGCGCGCTTCAGGATGCCCACCACCCTCCCCTGTGGGCGGTGGCTGCTGCTGTCACCTGTGCTGTTCTGCAGGATTTCCACCAGCACCTCGTCTCCAGTGAAGGCTGTCCCACAGTTAACTCTACCTTTGATCTGGATGTTCATGGCAGGGGAGTCATTGAGGGTGAAGGCAGAAGCTCTGTCGAATGCCTCTTTGATCAGCTCACACCTCTTGTACATTTTGGGGTGCATATGCAGGTACTGCTGCATCATCTGAGAAGAGAAGCTGACATACTCCCGCTTGTCTTTCCACTGGTTTGAAGCCTCAGACTTCACATTCAGCAGCCCTTCCTCAGACACTGTCACCAGCATGTTCTTGCTCTCATCTAAGAGCTCCTGGAGGATGGGATCATCAGCATTCATGCTCTCATCCTCAGAGCTCGAGGAATCTGTGTCGCTGTCCTCCTCGTCCCCCTGCGGGCTCCTGCTCCAGCTCTGCTTGTCACGCGCAGCCTGTTTGATCTGAGCCATTGTCAGGCTCTCCGGGAAGATGCTCCCCTTGTCGATGCACTGCTGGATGAACCGTTTCCACACCTTGCTGCACTGGCCACGGGAGCACAAGGCCACGGCATCCCCCACTGCAACCACCAGCGACTGAGCCCGGGTCATGATGGTGTTGAGCACTCTGGCCTCGTTGAAGAACTCGAGGTGGTGGGAGGCTGAAACGCGCAGGCTCTCGCTGGTGTGGACCGTGCTGATGATGATGACCCGAAACTCACGCCCTGCACCAGAGGGGACAAGGGAGAAGTCACTCATGAGAACCCAACAGGGAAGACCTTGCCTGGCTGCCACCTGTCTACACTGTGTTACATGGCCATGGGCGGATGTAACCTCGCTTGGCTGAAATATGGGAGTCACCTGATGTGAGCAAAGCAGCTCCTGGGGATTGTGAGGTCCTCTGTGCGTGAGCCAGGATGGACATCACAAGGCACCACGACCCACACACCAGGGAGGGAAGAACAGCATGGAGATAGGATAAAGGCAGAGCACTGGAGTAGTGCAGGCATGAGCACCCATGGAGTAGCCCAGCTTTCCCAGTGCCATCAGCAAACATGGGTAGAGTTTGCTGTGAATCCCAAATTTCCTGAGGAACTGAGGGTCTTGCAGGAACAAGAGCAGTGATCATTTGCAAGGATCCCTCTCCCCTCAGGAAGAGCTCTGCTGATCACAGAACAAATAAACACGAACAAGAGGCATCCTAATGATGTCAGAGCTGGGAAGAGGCTGCAAAGAAAGGGTGTGGAGATCACAAACACCCCCTGGGGTCAGTTATTCTCACCACAAGGAGTCCCAGCTGCACAATAAAAAAAACAAAAAGAAGAAAACATGGATGAGTCATAAACTAAGTCCTTTAGGACAAAACCAGCCTTATCTCTCTGTTGTCATCCAGAGCAGGAGACTCTTCCTCTAGTGAGCTGTTCTGTGATTGGTACCCACAGGCCATCCTGGTTTCAATACCCTTCTCTCACTCCTGCCTCCCTCCCTGGTACTTAGGGCTTCACATGATTCACACATACTCAAGTCTCTGGGATGGCACTTACAGGGTTTTTACCCTCCTACAAAGACACATCCATATATTTGAAATGAGTTGACATTTGGGTGCAGATTTAATTCAGTGTGAAATCCTATTCGAAGATTAGTGTGAATCCTTATTCAAAGGAAAAGACAAAATCAAAGAACTACCAGCCAGAAGGGGATGGAAATCAACTAAAGGACTTCCAGGCACTCCCTCCTAATCAGTGTTATGTAGACTAGACACCGAGAGGGCAGGGCAGCTCTGCCTGACAGCACCTCCCAGAGATGTATTTTTCCATGATAACAGCCAATATTTTGCATTTTAAAAAGGAGGAAAATGTAAAGATATTGGAAACTCCTCTTCTAACACTCCAATGTCTCTTCCCCCTGACTGTTACACAGTGGCTGTAGCTGCTATGGACCCTCTTCTCCACCAGCATGACTGCAAAAGCTGTGTATGACTCACACAAAAGACCCCAAAATGCAGCCAGGCATGAGGGATTGTTGTACAAGACACAAACCTGGCAAATTTTCGTAGTTTTCCACCACCACATCTTGTAGCTGCTTTCTCCTCAGCTCTTGTCTTGTTGTAGAAACCTGGTAAGAAAGAGGCACAACTGAACTCAGCTCAGAAATGCCCCCCACCGAACACCAGGGTCCCTCACACTGCCCAGCTGCAGGTTGCCCAAATTACTTGACAGCAGCCACACATCAGGGCTGACCTCAGCCAGAGCTCCCACTGGCTTGTCATTAACCTGCCTAGAAGATGCTGATAGAAGTGTTTAACTAAGCCATCCCACCATCTCTGCTCCAACCACCGAGGACATGCTACATAAATGGAGACTGCCTCAAAAAAACCACTGAAGGCGTGTGAGGCCCTAGATTTCCTATTTTTACTAGTACAAATAAATAGATTAAAAGGTCTTTCTTAGGGACTGTTTAGTCAGCAGGGCAGGCATAGCCTCCTCAGGTGGAATGCAGGATTCCCCTACACACCTGCGTCCCATGGGAGACCACACAGATCTTCTTCAGATCCCGGACACCCCACTCATCTGGCCACCTCTGATAGATCTCTTTCACTTTCTCAATCACTTGTATTATCTCAGAGATGTTTTGCCAAGAAATCATGGAGATGTCCCTTTCAGCCACGCCAGACACATGGCAGAACACGAGGGGATAAATTTCGGGATGGGGTGGGATGTTCCCACTGGCTTGGATAGCGTTGTCTTTGCCGGTGTAGAAGAGCTTGGAGACAAACTCAATGATGCCAGCAGTGGAGCGGTAATTCTCATTGAAGATGATCCTGCTCTTCTTGGCCACCTCATTCTTCTCCTTCTGGTAGAAGTGAAAGAGTCGGTTCAAGAGGGTGTGATCAGCAGATTGCCCACTCCCAACACAGAACAGCTTTGGGGTTATCTGCATGTGGTCCCCAGCCAGGACAATGCGGGTCTCAAAAGTGGCGTAGGAGAGCGGAACCAAAGCTTCGCACTCCAGCATCTGCGCGGCCTCGTCGATCATGATGTGGGTGAAGTAGCCTGGGGGGACCTTCAGGTCCTTGGATAGCATGGAGGTGGTGATAACGATGTGGTGCTTGTCGATCTCGGCCTGCGTGGGATGGCGGAAGGAGCGCTGGTCTGGCGAGAGACAGCAGTACATCTGGGTGATGGGGTCTGTCATGCTGATGGGCCGGTCGGGGTTGATGATCCGCAGGGGAACAGCCCACGGATGCCCCATGGTCACGTAGTTGTGGAAATACTCCCGGATGTAAATGTCAGCAGCACTGGAGGGGAATAAAAGGGAAAAGCATCAAGGAATTGTTGGCTCTGTTCCTAAATTCTGTGACACGAAGTTCTCTCTCATCATTCCCCGACACACATCCACTTTATCTCCTGGCTCTGGTGACACCACACTTGTCACAGCAGACATTCACAACTGCTCAAAGGAACCGGTGTCTATGCAGCCACCAATTCCCAGCCTCTTTCAAGAGTATGATTTAAAAAAGGAACTGGTACTTGAGACTAGGACATCTCTTGACACTCTTATTGAAAAATGTGATGTGGCCAACAAAACCTGTGGCCCTGAAGCTGTCCAAGGCCAAGTGACAAGGAGCTCTCCTCTGACAGCAAAGCATCTCCATCCCTGGGTGAGACAAGACCTGCAGGAGAAGCTTCTGTGCAAGCAAACAGCCTGGAACAGGCTAAGATTAGCAGTCGCCATCTATTATGCATTAAAAACTGAGGCAGTAACAGCCTGCAGGATCAGATGTGGACACTCTTTTCAGCATAACTGCTCTAATTTTAACAGTCTTGGTCTGGTTTCTCTGAAGGCAGATCCAATTGCATTCAGATCAGACCTGAGTTTTCTCTTCCCAAACTCTCCCTGGAAAAGTCAGTAGATTGGCATGTCCATAGAGCCCAACAATCTTCAAGGGCAACTAGAGCACAATATTATCCCAGCATGGTCAGGCAGCAGCTGTCTACTTCTTGCAGTACACAGTAAAGGCTGGAGAAAACTGTCTCTCCAGCTTCATTCCCATTTTAAAATGAGGCAGGAATATGTTAAGCATTCAAGGCCAGGTTGGACAGGGCTTGGAGCAACCTGGTCTGGGGGAAGGGTTTGGAACAAGACAAGCTGCAGTGTCCTTTCCAACTCAAATCATTTAGAGATTCTATGATTCTGCATTGCCTCTTCCACAAAGACTTCCACCCATGCCAGGCTTCTTCCTAGCAGGAACTAGAGCAGTTTAAGACAAATTCAATAAAAACTAATATATTTAAACAATTGAAGTGCACACTGAGAAAAGGGCAGCTTGGCTCTGGCTCATACGTCCTGTGTCCCCTTCACCCCCTCAGCAAGCAATGCACCAGCTTGCCCACGGTCCCTTTTGCCTCATCCCTGCTAACCTGTTGGTGTGAGTGCAGATCAGCACCCGTGTGTTGGGTTGTTTGAGGATCTCCAAGGTGGCCATGGCCAAGGTGAATGTCTTCCCTGTGCCGAAAGGCCCATAGATGAGCAGAGGTGGGATCTGCCGTCTGGTGGTCGGCTGGCCCGTGATGAAGGAGATGGCTTGTTTCTGCTTGCTATTTCCTTTCTGTGGGGATCCAAGAGAGTAGGGGATGGAGCAACCAGCAACATCTGGCAGGACCAGCTTCTCATCCAACAGGAGGTCCACAGCCTGGTGCCAATGCCGGAACAGCAGCTGGTCGATTTGGAACTGGATCTCCACCTTGTGGGAGGTGTTCGCCTTGAAGTTCAGCTCCGAGCAGCACCTGCTTGGTATCCGTAGCCAGATGGTCTTCTCTGTGGTGGCTTTATGCTCCACAAAAACTTCATAAACCCGATTGTCCACAGGTGGGTCAAGCGCCAGGAAGGCAGTGGGCACAGACCTGCTCAGCAGATACCCCTCGTCCGTGTCCGGTGAGAGGTTGTAAGGGGTAGGCACTTCAGCAAACAGCTCCCCAGAGAGAGCAAACTTGGCCCCCATGGAGAGGCTCTGCAGCATGGGGGTCAGTGAGATGAGCACACGCAGGTTGAGTCTGAAAGGAGGAAACACCCAAATGAAGAGCAGAGAAAGGATCTGTCAGTTCCTGAGCCCTCCTCTGCGGAGAGGGGATTGCCACCTACACTCAGAGAGGGTCTTCCCGCCCCCCAAGCACATACAGACAGAAACCGTGCTCTGGCTAATTCATGGCCACAGGATGAGAGCCAGCAAGCCATCCTCCTTGGCAAGCTTCCAATTTTCTGGGAAGGCACCACAAGACCCAACCCAGAATAGACGGAAGACCCCGGGAGCAGCATGGCCCCAAGGGTTAGCAACAGGCTTTGTGGTCCCCAGTGAGGGGGAACCCCAAAAAGCTTCACAACCTGGCACTTACTTGGCAATCAGAGCCTGTTCAGCTTCTTCCTCACAGAAGAGGAAGCTGTGCATCCTCTCCCGATAGTTGAGCCGGGTGATGGGAACGACTGCACCACTCCCACTTTGGTAATCCAGCGCCAGGGCAGGAGGTTTGTACTTGGCCAGCAGATCCACATCTTCACCAGTCTTTGGCACGCTGGGAACGATGATCCGGTTACCCCGATCCCACCGCACAAAATTGACGGGGCGGCTGCTCTCCCTGGTGCTGGGCACGTGCTGGGGGCTCTCCCGCCGGCCCACCTTCACCTTGATCTTCTGCATGAGGACGGGGCGCTTGCCAAAGTCAAAGACCACCCACTGCTCGAAGACGCCCAGGGTGCAGCACTCCATGCTGACCTCCACCAGTGCAGTGCAGGGCGAGGAGGACGAGGTGGCCACGTGCTCCCCACAAATGTACTGGAGGCCCCGGGAAAGCCCATTCCCCGAGAAGTAGAAGTTGACTCCAGGCTCCCGCTTCAGCAGGGCCACGTGCTGCAGATGCATCTGCCATTGAAGAGAAGACAGGGACACAGTGAGGGCAGCCCACAGGAAGAGCCCAGCAGCTGGTAAGATGCTCCAGCAGCATTTCCTAGAAAAAGGTGCTAGAGGAACCAAACACTGTGTCAGTCTCACCACAGCTTACTCCTCATACAACCCCACAGCAATTACTTTAAGGTCTCATAGAACCTCAGGTTTCAGTTTAATATCAACTGGTATGCAGTAAATAGGAAATCTGCTTTGGAGAGGACAGGCTTTTGCCCCCAACATCCACAAAATCCTGGGCAGGAAAGCAGCTGAATGTTGTTATTTGTGATGATACAGGGGAGGTGTTGAGAGCAGCCAGGTCTGCCCCAGGACCACTGCACAAGACAGGTGATGCAGTGGCTGTACTCCCTGCACACAGCCACAGTGCAGGCACCACCTGAGCAGCTCCTGAATGCCTAACACACATCCTCATTCAAACATGCCCAAATCCCCATCCTTCTGCCCCTTGCAGAAATAATAACTAAAAAAAACCACAACCAAACAAAACCCTCCAAAGGGCTGAGCTTACCTGGGAGTGGACCTTGAACCTCCATTGGTATTTCTTCTTCCTGTCCTCCAGCTGCACGTGCAAAGGCTGCTCACACACAACTTGGACACCCTCGATGTGCTCAGCCATCTGTGGGGAGGCACAAGAGGAGAGGGACTGAAGGCAGCATCCCAGGGACATGCCTCAGAGCCCTCCATGGTGCCATCTTCATCCTTGCCTTTATGCTACATCCTTCAAAGAGGGATCAAGAGTACATCCTCATAATCCATCCTCACCCACCGCTGCTCCAGGTACCCACGCAACAGCCTTGGGAAGCAAGAGAACCCACGGCACAGCTCGAGTAGCCTGAGCAGGCTCTCAGGTTGCTGTCTCCAAAGAGATGAAGGAAGGAGGATGCCACATCCCTTTTTGCATCCCCATTAGGAAGGTAGGCAGTGGGCTCCATTCCCAAGCTCTCACACCAGAGGATTCCTGTGATTCGCTGGACCAAAGCGCTCCCACCCTGTGCCCGCCACTCACAATTAACACCTCATTGTAGCACGTCCGATACTCAGCAATGAGGCGGTCCTGGTAGGACAAAAGCCCATCCTTCAAGGCTTGCTTCTTTTTCTTCTTTGAAACCTTCACCCTCTGGATCCACTCCTGCAGTTCCTCTGTGGAATGAGCCTTGGTGCAGCTGTTCCCCATTTCACACCCATCCGCTCTGTTGGGAGAGAGGTGTTCCAGGCGCCACCCGTGCCTGGTGGCACAGGGATCCTCAGGGAGCTGGCAGCTCCCTGCTGCCCCTGCCCTCTTCCCTGTTGGATGCCTTACCTGCTACACAGTGAGAACTTGGTCAGCCCGAGCGGCGGTGCACGGTGGACCCACTGCATGGAGCTGTCGGCCGAGAGCATCTGCACGTGCTCGATAGAGGAGCAGTGGTTCTCAAAGCTCTCCTGCGAGCTGATGGTCACCAGGCAGATGCGGCAGTAGAAGTGCATGGGCGCGGGCGCTGCTGGCTCCCCGTTGGTGCTGCCGGTGCCCACAGGTGGCAGCAGGTCAGAGCGCTGCAATCCCTGCTCCCTCTCGGCTTCCCAGACGGACATCTCCACGTCACTGTGGGCATAGTGGCAGCACTTCAGGCCGTTCCTGCAGTGCCGGCCCTCGGACACGAACCAGCAGTAGCTGAGGGTCTTGATGAACTCGGGGCAGGGCCGGATGGCTGTGTACTGCTGCTTCTTCTGGCTGTCCATCACCACGTGCACCAGGAGTGGGTCCCAGGTGTGGTGGGACTCGCAGAGCCGCCCGCGGCCGCCCACTGTGATGCGCTGGGGGCAGCCGAAAAAGCAACGCTTGCAGATGTCCTGGAAGTACCCCCCGAACTCGCTGATGATCTCGCTGGCAGCACTGGCAGGGAGGTGGGGGGCAGAGGCAGGGTGGCCCCCCAGCTGCGCCTGCAGCACCGCTGCCTTCAGCCAGCGCCGCTCCAGCTGGTGTTCCCTCTCAAAGTTCCAGACCATGGCCTCCTCCGTGCTCCACGCGAAGGTGCACTGGTTCTTGTGCCGGCTGCAGCCCAGCCCCATCACGTAGTACCTGCAGACGGCATAGCGCGCCGGGTTGGGGAAGCCAGGCCGCCGGGACACCTTCCTCCATGCCGTGCTCCAGCGAGTGCGGCAGCGCGCCAGCAGGATCTCGTACATGCACTTGTGCTCCACTTCCTGCGGGTGGTAGGTGATCTCGTTCTCCTTCACACTGCACTTGGAGCAGACCAGGAGTAGCTCCAGCTGCTTCTGGAGGCTGCCCAGAGGCACCTTTGGGCCGTTGGTCGGAGGCATCTTTGGCGGCGGCTTGAACGGAGCAAACTTAACAGCGGGAAGATCTTAGATGGCAATGACGTGGGGAGGAGGTGCCATGGAGCGAATGGCCTTGTCCTAGCTCACTGCATACCTGCTGGCCATCGGTGTGAGCTCACGAAGCCTGACAAAGGAACAAGGAACAAACAACTTAGCAGGAAACATCAGACAATCCCCAGCTGGGTGCACACGGAGGCACCGGCACAGCCAGGAACCTTACCCAGGCACCCTTGGCCTCGGCACACAAGTGCCCCCACCCTCTCCCCCAGCTCTATTGCCCCACCAGCCCAGGTCTCAGAGGACTGTGTTACACAGGAATCAGGCTGCTGAGTGGTGCTGGCTCTCAGCAGGGCTCAGCCTGGTCCCCAGTAGACCATCAGCATTTACCATCCAACGTGGCAAAGCAGTTACTGCTCCAAAGGGCCCAGCACAGTCCCCACAGCGGCCACTGAGCTCCCCTGGACCAGGGCCACATGATCCAACTTCCTCTTCCTGCTGCCAGCACCTCCCCCACCTTGGGTCCCTCCTGCCAACTTTCTCTTTCTTTATCCTGTTTTCGCCAGGCAGCCCCACGCTGAGCAGGAGGAACCCAGCTCCAGCCCCTCAGCTCATCTGCCCTGTAGCACAACAGATTAATTGGAACTAATTAATGAAGCAACCACCCTCTTTGCTCCTGGGATGCAGCACCCAAGGCCGAGAGATGGGCATGCTGGGACAGGGGCCTGCCGGCATCTCTCCAGCTGACAGCTCAGTAAACATCTGGCTGGGAGAGCTGGTCCTGCCGGATGTGGTGAGGAAGACAACTCAGGGCTCACTGCCCTCTCCAGCCACCAGCTCCAGCATTTGCCATCAGTTTCCTGGGTAACCAGAGGCCAGGAACATCCCTGGGAATGATGCTGCAGGGTTTGGTGTCTGGGCCACGTGGTCAGGGTGAAGGGAACATGCCAGGGCACATCTGTGGGCAGGGTGTGCTGCCAAGAAAAGCCACCAGCCTCGTGCCAAGCACCCAGCTCGGGCTCCTGGCCAGCAGCCACCACAGACTGGCTCTCTGGCAATACCAGGGAAGAGTGGGATTTATGGATGAGGTCCAGTGGACGATGAAGTAGGAAGGCAAACCTTGCATTGCTTGTGCACTTTTAATTAAGAATCTTTTCCTCTCTTCTGGGATAAACAGGGTGCTGGCCAAAGTGGGCAGGGGATGCTGAGGCTGCTGCTCCAGCTGGAGCTCAAGACAACAAACACCCAGCTGGAAGTGGCCGGAGCATCACCCACATTCCCAGCATACCCTTAGGGAGCTCCTCACCTCCCATCCCAGTGTCACAGCACCCACTGGCTGCAGAGCCATGAAGGAATCATCTAATCCTACTTCTCTGTGTGCATCAGGTCAGACACGTGCTTGGTGGATAAACACACGCTCGGTTTATCTCTCAAGGCCTGGCAGCGAGCCTGGCGCTGGGCAGAGCTGCAGGTTTCCGTTTCGGGAAGCTGTGGGATTCCGTGGCAGACCCCCACGGCAGAGCTGGATTGATTGGGGTCACTGTGCCACGCCACAAGCTCTGCACCCAGAGCTAAATCACCCCAGTTCAGCTCTGTGCCTTCACTTCCAAACCTTTACTTGAAGCACTCAGTGCAGACTGGCAGTGAAAGAAGAGCAGTGACCCAGAGCTGGCTGGGGCCAACAGAGAGCCAGGGTATTCCTATCCTCTGGCTGTAACAAGGCCATGGTCATTGGAATAAAACTTTCTGCAGTCCAGGGGTCAGGAGCTCTTTGTTTGTTCTGGTTCTACCACACAAAAAGAAGAAAAATTGGAGCCACAGCTGAGGTTCTGGTGCTGCCTGATTGCTGGCTGATGCAGATAAAATGCTTTGCACTGAAATGAAATAATTTGGGAAAAATTGGAAATAAACACCTATTAAGAGAGAAGGGGGAGTGCAACAATCTGTGCAATGCCCAAGGGCATCAAGGGATGCTCCTGTGGTTCTTAACAAAGACAGCACAGTGCTGATGGGAGCTGCAGACCCCCTGGAGCTGTTCCCATCAACTGCTCCAGGCTGTGAGTTCCAGAAAAACCCCCGGACATTGGGAACTCCAGAAGTTTGGGGAGACACAGCCTGCTCCGAGGGCTGGACTGTGGGAGGGAAAAACCCTGGACATTTTGGGGGTCAAAATCCCCCCTGTGTGAGCCTGGGGAGACTGTTCGCTAGAAGGGAGCATTCCCACTCGGCATTCCCCAGGATACCAGGGATCGACTGGAGCTAATCGGGACCCCAGGGCAGAGGGAGGGTCCCTCACGACCGCAGGTTCAGCTTGCCCCGGGACCTTGGCACAAGGCAGGGGTGACACGGAGGGCGACGGTGGCAGAGCGGAGCCGGTACGGGCAGGCTGTTCCCGAATCTCCACAGCGGGAACGCCCGGAGCGGGACCGAGGTCACGCTCAGCTGCCGAGAGCCTTTCAGCTCCTTTGAAGCTGGCGAGGGCAGCACGTTCCCAGTGGAACTGACATCTACAGTTTCGGGAACACTTTGGTATCCCTCCGATAGCAGTTCCACCTTCCTTCCTCTGTAAATCTCCGCCTCCGGCCGAGCCCTCCTGAGAAAGGGACTCAAGCTCCGGGTTTGTGCGACGTCTGTCCAACACCGCAACTGGTGAAAACTCCACTATCCCTGTTATACCGACGGGAGAGGAAGAAACCTGACCGCTGGCACTCGGCTCCGTGCCGAGGGAGCCGAACTTCCCGGTGCCGACACGTCCACAGCCGCAGAGCTCGTGGGAGACGCGGTCCTGCAGCACCGCCGACACCGACCCACTCGCTTAAACGCTTAAGAACTGCCCCTAAAGACCATGCGGGACAGCTAGGGTGCCACTGGAATTCATGCCTAGGCAGGGCATCCCAGCTGCAAAAAGCTGGGAGGGAATATTCCACCTTTAAAGGGGTGAATTCCCCTGCTCTTTATTTTTTTTTTAAGAAGGCGTTTGATTTTGAGCAAACTGCCAGAACGTGCTCTGGGTCTGGAGGTGGGAGGGAAGAGGAAGGGGAAATGCAAACTCCGCTGAAAGTCTCTGCACAGCACTAGTGCTGACACCAAATTAAAGCTTTTTTCTCTCTACAGCAGTCTTATACTAGGGAAAAAAAAAAAAAAAGAAAAAAAAAGAAAAGAAAAAGCTAAGGGAACTTTTGCAATCCAAGCTCGGGTGGAGGGAAGACGCAAGGCACAAGGAAGCTCGGGGAGGTGTGCCACAAGACTGCTGCCCCACTGGGAATAAAACTGATGTCAACAGGGCAAAATCCAAATGCCTCAGGGAAGGTAAGAGCGGATGGGGAGCAGTATTTACCAGCAAGGCACAGACTATGATTTACAAGCTGAAGAGAAACAACCTTTTAAGAGAATAAACTTATATTTTAAGAGAAACAACCTTTTTTACACTGATTCTGGCTAGCTCAGCCTGTCATTTAAAGCCATTCACATCCTGTTGATGGGTGACAAATCACTGTGACAGACAGAGCTGGTTTATTGTACCCCCAACCCCATTTGGGTGAGTTTTGCTTTCTCCCAGGCACCAACACAGCCCCATGTACCCTCTGCCCATCTCTGGTCCAGCCTTGCCACAAACCAAACCCAAACAGAGCACACCATGACCTCGCTGATGGCATTTCCTCCGTGCTCAGAAGGATGCTTTGGGTCAGGGCCGGGCCACGCTGTGTCCAAGCATCGTCCCTGGCAGGCTCCTTGCAGGGCAGCGCTGTGGCCAGAGATAATCACATTTCCCTGGAAATGGCAAGTGGAAGCACTGCTGTGGTAGAGAAATGCTCATCGTGCCCTTGCGTCCTGATGCTCCGCACCCATCCTGTCCCACCAGGAGGAAAGCGGCCGTCTCTGAGCTCTTGGCTTGGTTAATTATTCACAGAATATTAGGCAACGTGCTACGCTAGAGTAAGCCAAGTGCCCCTCGATCAGAGCAAGTGGCGTGGATCAGAGTGCTGGGAGAGGGATGGGGACAGGGGACCATGCACCTCGGGGGGCTGCAGCCCTACATCTCCGTTATCCGACCCAGCCAAGCACCGGCCCTTGGAAGCTTTTCCTCAACTACAAGCAGCACTGAGAGTAACGGGGCAAGTTCCTCCCAGCATCTCCAGCACCTCACGAGCAATCAGTGCAGCCGGGCTGGCCGGGAGGGTTTGGAAACGGTGAAAGAGGAGCTGCCTGGCAGGTGCTGGCCAGTGCCACCCCATGACCTGCAGTCCTCTTCCTGGTTGTACCGAAACCGCACCCCTCTGGAATCTCCCTCCAGTGCAAAAACAGCCTCCAAAGTTCTTGGCGCCCCCCTTTCCCAGCCTTTCCAACCAGACAGCTCACTCCACATCCCACCCAAGAGCCGGCACTATCAGTTTGGCTGCTGCAGTGACAGCCGCGGCACCACTGCCCGAGAGTGTGTGCAGGCACGGACCCTCAGATGCTGCATTTGCAGAGCCCCGAGACACGTAGACCCCCAGATGCTGCATTTACTTTTATCCAACTGTAAGAAGTTCACCGGGAGCTCCCAGATCCCATCCCCAGAGTTCAGAGGCGGCAGCAGGGTTAGAATATCGCTGTCGGGGATCGCTCACCGAAGGCAGCACTGTGCACCCCAGGAGTTGTTCCCACCCTCCAAACAGGACTTTGCACCTCAAAACCTGCACCCTGGCTATGACCCCCCTCTCCCGAGCACATCCCAGCCCGGGCAGGGCCGCTGCGAGCCGGGGCGACGGCTGAGCGGGATGCGCACCCCGCACGCCCTGCAGCATCCCGCACGCCCTGCCGCTCCCCACGGCTCGCTGCGGGGCTACCGGNGGAGCAGAAGCCGGCACCGGCACCGGGCGGGCACCAGGCGGGGAGGATCGGCACCGGCGCCGACGAGAGCCCCAGCCGGCACCGGGACCGGCACCGGGACCGGCACCGGACAAGAAGGACAGGCAGCGTGGTGGGAGGACCGGCACCAGGGGAACGGGCACCAAGGAGAGCGGGCACCGGCATCCTGGGCAGCAGGAGCCGGTACCGGTAGCGGCACCGGTGGGACAGCACCACCCGGCGCTCCTGGGCATACCAGGCTCTCACCCCGGTCCCTTCCCACCACCGCATCCCCGAGCATCGGGGGCCGAATCTCCTCCCTGTCCTGTCCCCCCAAGTGCAGAGGGGCCGCTCCCGGGGGCGCTGCTCACCCGCAGAAGGTCGAGATTCCCGGCGCTCAGATTCGGTCCAGAGCCAGGAGCGGCGGCACCTGAGTGTTAAGTGAATATTGAGCGTCAGTCCCCGTCCTCGGCCTTGCCCCTGCGGCAGCCTCCTTTTTAACGGGGCTCGGGGGTGGGGGGCAGAGCGCTGCCTTCCTTTCTGTTCATCATCACTTTCGTTTTCCGTTCGGTTCCTCGCCTGGCGCGGTGAACCCGCTGCAGAGCTCAGCCTCGAGCCAAAAACAAACCCAAACCCCAAATCCACTCCCGGCAGCAGCAGAGTCTCGTTTGCATCGGGTTTCGTGGGGCAGCACCGGGGGCAAGACCCCGCACCCCCGTTTGTGGGCACGTGTTACCGCACAAGCACCACCAGCTGATGCTCGGCACCCGAGCAGTGGGGATCCTCTGCACCCGGGGTGTGGAGCCCCTTCTCAGCCCCTTCGCACCAATTCACCATTTCACAACACGAGGCAGTGCCCTCCCCCTGTGCTGTTTGGTGATGGGGCAAATTTGCAGGTAACGCACACATAACCAACAAACCCTGCAACCCGCTATGCCCTCAAAAAACGCACCCAAGAAAAATCCCAGGAAGTTCTTCTAAGCTCCTCAGCCCCAGCAACCCACCACAGCAGCAGCATCTCACCGGCCTCGACACAAGGCTTCAGAAAGCCCTGACCTGTAAAGCAGGTACTGTGCCCAGCACTGCGGTCAAGCCCCGGCATTCCCACTTAATGGAATTATCCTCATGCCAGAAGCCAGCTGCAAGCCCTGGAAACAACCAGGGAAAACTAACACACCTCCAGCTACAAGTGGCTGTAAAAAATCGCAGGCACCAGAGGCGAAGTGTCCCTGCTGACAGCGACGGTGTTCAATCCTTCCATCGATTGATGGGCACGTCGTGCTTGGTGGTGCCACCCCAACACAAAGCCAGCCTTAGCAACAAAAGAAAACTTTTTCCTCAAAGCAAGTGGGAGGAGCAAACTCTGAGAGAGCCAGCCTGTGGGGCACGTCGGCAGTGGAGCAGGGAGGAAGGAGGGACAGAGACAGGTTTCTGGCACCTTTGTCAACACCAGCGGAAGGAGGACAAGAAACAGTGGTTTTGCCCTTCCTGCTTTGTGCAGTCACATTGGGTGGCTCAGAGGAAGCTATCACCCTGCTTCCATCCAGCAGCACCCTAGGGAGCCAAGAAAGGAGTTTTCCCACCAAGGAGAGGAGTGGGACAGCCCAGGCCTGTGGGAGCTGAGTGGATCCCACTGGAGCAGAGGGCACTGGATGGATTCCATCAGAGTACTGGGTGGCTGTGAAAACCAGGCATCCCTGGGCAGCAAAACCACCAGGTCTGTGCAACAACACCCTGGTCATGGCTGCATCTGTGGGAGAATGGCCACCTGCACAGGGCCACAGCTGCCAGCCTCTGCTGCGCTCTGTGTTCTGTCAGCGAGGAGCAGTGGGTGGCTCAGCCCCACAGCAGGATCTGACCCCATGGAGCCCCAATGCTCAATGTTCCCTCTCAAGAAAGGCCTTCCCAGCTTTGTCCTTGCAGCTGCCATGGGAACTCTTACGGTTTGGGCAGCACCAGGGCTCCATCCCTGCCTGGGAAGGACAGACCAAGCGAGGCCTGGCCCTGCTATCAGAGTGGTCCATAGTAATGGAGTCCATCCCCATTTGGTACTGCCTGGGGCAGGAATCATCCTCTCTGCAGCCCTGACTCTAAACCACAGCAAAGATCTCAGTGAGAGCATCGGATAGCAGTGAAAAACAAACAAAATACCTGGCACTACTCTCCTGAGGTGCTCGAGCCAGGACGGGCAGTGCCCAGCTCACCCAGGCGGAGCAGCTTTGGCACTGAGGCTTCGCTCTGGTTTTACAGGTGGGATATCTGAAGGTTTCACTGATTTTACAGGTGGGATATTTTTCCCTCCAGCTCTAGAAGCAAACAGCTTTCACTCTATTATATAAAGCTTCCGGCCCTGCTCAACCCGCAGCAAGGAGCCAGAAGCAGCGGAGCAGCCCATGGAGCAGCCGGCTCTGCCGTCCCTCCATCGCTGGCTGCAGAGCGCAGGAAGCCACTGTTGGAGCAGGGAGGAGGCAAAGCTGCGTCACCAAATCCACAGCATTAGGGCGGGGGAGAGCCGAAACCCAGGATCTGCCGATTTTAGACAAACAAACACCGACCCGAAAGCCGTGAGTTTCGGTTTCCATTCCTGCGGCGACACGGCCGACAGTCACGGAGCGGTTTCCCCAGGAAACCATCGCTGCTGTTCCCCGCCCCAGCGGCAGGCACGCTTCCCTTTGTGCGCTGCACACCCCGCGCGTGTCCGAGGAAGTTGCTGGGAGCTGGGAGAGCCTTCCCGCGAGGATGCTGGAGCATCTCCTGTCCCGGTAACAGCCCTAACCTGCCCAGACAGACCCAGACAGTGAGGAAATGATGATTTCTCACAGCCCCCCACTCCCTGGCACCCCACAGGCAGCTGCCAGGCAGGACCGTGGCAAGGCTCTGCAGGCAGCGCTGCCAGTGAGATGCTCGGGAAGTGGGAGCCTCAGCTATTTCCCAAATACGGCATTCTGCTCCCGTGGATACCTGGAGGAGAAAATGCAAGTTGCTGTGTCTCCATCATCACACAATCCAGAGAAAAACAGGGACTTGGCATGAGTCATCCGAAGCCCTTATGTAATTTTGCCTCTGGGTGCGAGTCCTCCACGCCCGGCTGTGAGCGGAGCAGCCCTGGGCTCTCCACGGGAGGAAAGGGGAACATATCTCAGTCCGAGCACCCAAGGGGACCCTAGGAAGGCAGTGCCGGCAGCACTAGGCTGGTAGAATGGGTTCTGAGAGCCTCAGGCTCGCAGAGCAAGTTGACCCCCTGGGATCCACTGTAGTGTCCCGGTTCTGGGGTGCAGGACACACACTGCAGCCCCGGGAGCCCACGGTGATGGGTGCAGCCCCCTGGGAGGGCTTGGGGGCTCCGCCGTGCAGAGCCCCAGGTCTCAGCGCCGTGGAGAGAGCTGCTCCACAGGTGGGATGTGCTTTACAACTCCTGCTGAAACCAGGGCTGCAAGACCAGGTTTTACCGCCATTGCTAACATGGGACTCCCCCTCGGCCAGGGAATATTGCCCAATCGCCCACAGCCGCATCCAGCCCAAGGCCACTCATCCAGACACTGATAATCTCTGCATACAACTTGCTGCAGGCAACTTCCCTTCTTTGTTTTTCCTTCTCAGCCCTCATCCAACCACGAGTTGCAAGCCCCCAGCTGCCCTCGGCAGGGCGGGGAAGCACCGCGGCACACTCGGGAGCAGCCCAGCCAAGCCGGGAGCGGAGCACGTCACCGGGACATCCCTGAACAGCCCAGGCGGCCTCTCTCCCACAGCTTCCCCACCGGCACCTCCCTGACCGGTTGCCCCAAGAGGTGCTGCAAAGGGAGGGGAGGATTGCACCAGTCCAAATCTGCCTTCCGAGCTTTTATTGCTTGGAGAGCTGTTTACATCCCGAGGAAGAGCTGCTTTGCAGGGCAAAGTACACCCACGCTGGGAATGCTTTGCCGGTGAGGTGATCTATAGTCTCTAGGGCAGGTAAAGGTGCACGGAGCCAGAGAAGAGCTGCTGCTTCCAGCTTGCTCTGCTCTGCCCTGCTGTGCCCCAGCCCGCGCTGCCCACTGCTGCACCACGCAAACGCAGAGCTGACACAAATCCTGTCCCACCCCACGCTCTGATGCCACCTCTTTGATACCCTTAAAGAGGAACCAGGAGGTCTCTCCAGCTGTCCCCTTTCCAGCTTTCCCCTTCCCTCCCCTGGATAACAAGTTTGTCTAAAGCAGAGATGGCTGGAGTAGTATGCTCAGCCCACAACTCTCCAGGGCTGGGCAAAGACACCACGGCTTTCCAGCCCTGACATTGCTGGGAAAAATGTCCCTGTGGTGCCAAAGGACGCTCACTCACCATCACAGCACAGGAATGGGGGAATTTGGGCTGGAAATACACCTCAGGTGTGGCTCAGCACTGCTGCTCAGGCTGGAGAGGTTTAGGCAGCTCAGGGTGATCACAACCCTTTATATGTCCTCGGTCTGACACGCTACTGCTGTCCCAAGTACAGAGATATGACAGTGATATCTTAGCAGCTGCCAGCTGGGAGGGAAAAGCCTCTGATAAGGCAGGACTCCTCCTCATCAACTGCAGCCCCAGCTGAGTCTCAGCCAAAACGAAACAAAATCGAATGCTTCACAGGAATAGATCACTTTTCTTCCTGATTACGTGTCAGAATTCTTCTAAACACGTAACCAGTGGGGATCGGTGGTTATCAGCACTGGGTGCAGCCAGGCCGTCCCAGCTGTGCCATGGACAACCAGACTTTGGAGCCGCATTTCAGGCTCTTTGCACACCCACGGCCAGAGGGAGCATAGAGGACATGTACACTTTAATAATTTAATAAAGTGTGTTCCTGTCCTGCCTTAGCCCCACTTCACAGTCCCAGCTTTCACACCTGGACGTAGAAAACACAATAAACCAGCAACATTCTTTCAAAAAAATATTTATTAGCTCAATAAAGTGACCTGTCATTGCTGCTGTTGCCAGATCAAGTTTGGAGAAACCCCAACGTTCCAAGCACCCGCCTCCTTCCAGCCAGAGACAGCGTGAGACACACAGGCCCTGGGATGGGACCTGGTGAGAGTTGCAGCAGGTGGGGTGGCTGAAGGAGAACTGGGGGGTTAACCACCCCATTACAAAACAGCTGCTTGAACCCAGCAGGGAGGGAATGGCAGCATCCAGCTCCCGTGGGATGCTGGGGACTGGGGACAGCAGGGTCCCCCTCATGAGGAAGTGTAAGCTCCCTGGAGCACAGCTGTGGGGCTCAGCTCCGCACGCTCTGCAGCATGGCTCTGCCATGTAGAACGCACTTCCCAACCAGGGCTTTGCTTAAAAATCGCCGTTGGCTTAAAAAAATCCCAAGAATGGATTTTTTTTTTTTTTTGAGAAAACTAGAAAAAGACCCTAAATCCTCAGAAGTCACTGCTCTTCTCAGCCCTCTCTTCCTCTCCTCTCTTCCTGCTCCTTCCCCAGCAGACCTGGGCAACTGCCATGACTACTGTCACAACAGCTCCCACTTGTTTCTGCCACCCAAAGCCAGTGTCACACACAAAACCCAACCTCCCAGGACCTGTGCCCATGCTGCCAGAGCCCTTCCTGGTGTCAACAATCATACACATCCACGGAATTCTCGCTCTTGGCATCCCTCTCCACTCCTGCAGCTCCCTGGACACCAGACCCCACGGCAGCTTCCTTTTGCTACCACCTTCTTCTCCCTGCTCCTGCCCACTCCTCCGATGGACACTGCTCCAGCTGTGCCTGTGAACAAGGCTGGGCTGATGACCCAGAGGCAGGAAAACTATTCCAAGAGAACAGGGGAGGAAAGCTTTATAAAAAAATAAGCTTTTTTAATTCCCTCCTCCAAACAAGGCAGAGCATTTCTGCCTTTCCCTTCTCTGGGCATCCTTCCTCCCCCCTCCTTCCCTCTGACCTGAACCTCCTTGCTCCTGACGCGAGCTGCTCTGAGTCTTGTTAGCCCATGCCCCTCATGACACCGCTCCTCATCCCACAGCACAGCCAGAGAAGAGGCAGTTCCCCCCAGAGTGGCACGGCCAGCGTCCCTCCAGGCAAGTCCCCCCCTCACTTCTGCTCCGCCTCATCAGCCACTGCAGTCACCTCGATGGCGGCGGCAGCGTGCTCATGCCCGGCAGCCTCGGTGGCACTGGATGGGACAGTCACGACCGTGCTCCCACTGGGAGCTATTTGTGTCACATTCTGGATGGTCGTGCCAAGTCCTGGCAGCGTCAGGAGCTGGAAGGGGCTCACCACCTTCACCACCGTGCTGCCGTCCTGGACCGCAGCCGTGCTCAGCACCGTCAGGTTGGAAGCGTCCGGGTGGATTTCCACCGTGCTGGGGAAGGTAGAGCCAGCAGAGGCCAGCACTGTGTACCCCCCTAGCAGAGGGGAGGCCGGGGAGCTGGCAGCAGGGGGCTGGGCTGGGCTCTTCCCCAGCACTGAAGGTGGGAGGGCCGAGACCACTTTGCCGAGAGGGAGGTTGGCAATCTGGGAGACTGGCACGCCTGGGGTGACAGCGAGCTGTGCTGGCTGGGACAGGACTTGGGAGGTGATGGCAGCTGGTCCAGAGGTGGCCCTGGTCAGCCTGGGCCGTTTCAGAGGCGTGGGAACAGAGACAGGTGTGAGGGTCATCAGGACATTGTTGAGATGCTGCGATTTGTGCTTCAGCTCCTTCGCTCGCTTGCGGTGCTCGTCACACTGCTGCTCCAGAGCTGGAGAGAGAAGAGGTTTTGGCTCAGCCTGAATCCTGGACAAGTTTCCCAGAGACCTGTGGCAATGCCTGGTGTGGCTGGTTTAACAAACACCAGCTTAAACACAACCCCTACTTTCCCAGGCCAAAAGAAAAGGTGCTGGCAGTGATGCCCGGTGCCACACTGCTGTGTCCAGGGCATACCTGCCAAATCCCGTGTGTACTGCTCCCTCGAGCGATCCATCTGGCACTTGTGGCTGGCCAGGACCTTCTTGACCAGATCCAGCATCCCAAAGTTCTGGACTACATTGTTGAGTAAAACAGCATCTTAAAAACAAGACACAGAATCTTTGAGGAAGCAAAATTCCCTGCACAAACTATCTGTGGCTTGGCAAAAGCCACACGAGAACAAAACGTGTCCAGCTGAGACAGCCAAAATCTGTGGGAGGGTAACGCAAGAGGCTGGGGAAGAGGAGAAGGCAGAAGCCATGAGAAGGGCAAGAGGTCACTAGCATGTAAACAGTCCTCTCCTGCCTAGCAGGGGTGATAAGAAATCTGCTGGCACAGTAGCTGCTTGCTGCATCGTTATTCCAATGGCCTGAATTCCACCTCAGTTCCCAAGCCAAGCGCTTGTCCAGACCCAGAGTCAGCAGAGAGGAAGCCCCAGGCACGGGGAATTGGACAAATGAGGTCACCTGAAGCAACCCCAAGTGCAGCCTGCCAACAATCAGCCAGAAATGAGTTTTTTTATGATGAGGTGTGTCCCTATTGTGTCACCCAGATAACCCTAAAGAGAAAACAATCCACAAGCCCCCCTCCCAAGATGACCTGTGTCCAGGTCCTTACCCCCGAGCTGCAGTGGGGGGTCCTGTGCTCGCTGCTGCAAGCCCTTCATGGTCTCCACCAGCTCCTGGTGGAACTCATGGATCACTTCTTCCAGGAGACCACTGTCCTTCAGACCTTGCCAGAAAGCAAAGGTGTCCTCTGGAGAAAGAGAAAGCAAGGGAGAACCTCAAAATCCTCAGGGGGGTTTAATGGTGATCAGAGTTCCCTGTGGACAACCCTGTAGGGGTGCAGTCCTGGCAGGCTGGGAGAGACCCCCGAGGTCAGGGGCCTGGGGCAAAGCCCACCCAGAGCATGAACCCAAAGGAGAAGGATATGCTCTCTCCACCCCTGCCCCACACCAACAGGACACTTTGCTACAGCCAGTACACCAAGGAGAATGATTTCATGACTCTTCTGATAAGAATTTTTTTTCCCTAGAGCCACACTTGTCCCTGGCTTTGATATTTTAGGGCTTGGAAACAACTTCATCCCAAGGTTGCCACAGCCAGCCCGCACACCAGTGGGGTATAACACAGTGCTACTCCTCAAGCAGCGAAGGAATAATCCCATTGGAGATTTGTGCAAGGCTGCTCTGCTAAGAGGGTCCTTCCTGCTCCTTACCCTGCTGCTTCCCTCTTTCCCCACATCTCCTCCACCCAGCCAGCCCTGCGGGATCCCAAGCCATACCTCCAATGCTGGTGCTCCAATCGCTGGCATCCTCGCATGTTTCTATGGTTATTGTAGCCGGGGATCCGTTCACTGCAACCAATAGCAAAAAAGAAGAGAAAAAAATTCCCAGGTCCGGGTTTTTCCCTGTATTTTCACAGGCTGTTTCCAAGGCAAGCACTCCCTTGCTGCATTTCTGTGACTTCTCCTTTACATTGCACAGGATCACATCTGTTTGAATGCAGATCTCAATGCTGAACAGAGACGCCCAAGCGGTTGCTGTGCCAGCTGTACTTATTTTTCTACATTGGAGTGCAATCTCCAGGGATTAGTCCTGCAACCTTTGCAGCACAAGAACACATGCTTGAGACCTCACCCCTGCAAACACACCAGCACTACTCAGGACAGAAGTCATATTTAGAATCTGATTTTTTTCGCAGCTCTTTTTACCCTGCCACCGTTCGGCTGGAGGATTTCTAAAGCCTCCAAGGGAAGAGCAGCCCCACACTGCACAGGGATGCAGGGGGTATCCCTCCTTCCCTCCAGCTCTGCCAAATCTCAGCAGTTTTGTTACCATAGAGCTGGGGAACGGGCGTCATTCATGCTGTGCGCAGGAGCGGGATGGATGGGAATCTGGCCAGAGGCCCACAGAGCTGTGCAGAGCCTTTGGAATGCTCAGTTGCAGCCATTAAATCCAGTCCCTCTGCTCCTTTACTCTGCAGCTTTCAGGGCTCTGGTTATTCCAGCACAGCCCAGCAGCACAGGAAATGTCTCCCATTGGTGAGCTCGTGTTTAACAAGGGGGCTTGGAGTGGACTGTGCCATGCATCAGCAACAGCCTCCCCACCACAACATCAGGATGTGCTGGATGGGTGCTCTGCAGAGCCCACCAAGGGGCTTATCCTGTCCCAGACTCTCCACCAGGAGCTAGGGGAGTGGGGCACTTTGTGGGCTGTTCTTAATGCTCAGGAGCAAAAGGAGTTAAATATAGTAGTATTGCAAAATTAGAACGCTTTCCAATGAAACAGTTGCCTGTAATTAGAGGTCAAATTCATAAAATCAGAGAATGGTTTGTGTTGGAAGGGGCCTCAAAGCTCATCTCATTCCAACCCCTTGCCACGGGCAGGGACACCTTCCACCAGACCAGATTGCTCCAATTGCAGTCCAACCTGGCCTCGAACGCTCTCAGACATGGGGCAGCCACAGGGACCTTGGTTATGTGGCATTCGTGTGCTCTGATGCATCACAGCCCCTGCTGAGGGTGAGGAATGGCTGCACGTACCATCAGCAGAGGCAGGAGTCAGAGGGATGTACTCTGTCGATGTCTGGCTGGTCAGGGACACCCTGGCTCCAGTCAGGTCAATTTTGGTGCTCCGGCAGGTGTTGGAACAGACCTTTGTGTGCTGGTAGAAATCCAGTTCTCCTGAGTCCATGATCTTCCTGAAAGACAGGGAGCAAGCATAAGGACAGGCACATTAGCGACAGCCAAGAGCTCTGAGATGCAGCTCCTTCACCTCAAACTTCTGAGTCCCAAAAAGCCAAGAGAACAGGCAGAGCCCACAGGAGCCCTTACTGGGACTGATTAACTCAATTCTTGAGGGAGGAAGGGGAAGGGAGACCCCATCTGGTCCCACCAGCACATGCCCCCTGAAGCTGCAGCTTCCAGCCAAAGGGTCAGCTGGAGTCTCAGTTCAGGGTGAAATCACAGGGAGCTTCTTCCTTGCCTTTTTGACTCTACAGCTCAAAAGGATTCAGGACACAACCCTATTTATAAATTAAAATCAAGTCTCTCATCTCATTCAAAGGGGGGTGGCAACACTGGAACACAGGATCTCCCCATCCAAGAATGTTGTCTCCAAAGCATTCCCAGGTCTTGCTGGCCAACAACCACCTAAGCTTCCTGAGATTTGCTCCCATGAGCTGCTGAGTTTGCCTTCAGACATTCCTCCTGAAGTTTTTATTCCCCTCTCAAGAACCCTGCCTTGACAAAGCCTAAACCTATTATGCAAAATTTACATGGAGCAAAAGCTGCTTAAAAGGAATACAGGAGATGCCTGCACTGAAGGAGAAGAACAGAGGAAAAGGCAATGTCACCCCATGAAAAGAGCACAAAACCACTGGCAATTCCTGGGGAAAGAGGTGATTCTTTTTTATCCTGCCCAAAGACAGAGAAAGACTTTAATTAAATCATAGTTTCAGGCTGGTGTTCAGGAAGACCATAGAAAAATTGAATTATTGTAGTTAAGACTATAGAAGAGAAATACTTGCAACAGAGAAGCTTTTTTTTTTTTCTTTTGCCAAGGACTTATTTAGAGGTGATGTCATGCAGGAGTGCTGCAACCAGAGCATTAGAGATGACCAGACTGATTTCATTTGGTAGGTCATGCTGAGAATCCACAGACAGCACAGCCTAACCACCAACAGCCATTAAAATTTCCAATGTCCTTGCACCAGCTGGAAACTCAGTGTGGTTCAAGTCCTGAAAAGACCAGAGAAATATTTCTTGCCCCAAATTATTCCCTAGGCACAAGGACAGAACAAAGCCATTGGACTGACCACATTTGGGGCCAGGCTGTCATTAAGACAAACATTTAGTGGTTCATTTGCCCCCTCAACAGCAAAACAGCCATTCCAAAGGCTCTGTTCCAGCCCACCAGAGTCTCCCAGAAAGAAGTGTCCAGAGATAGAAAGGAAGGGACTAACCGGAGCATGATCCCGTTCATCCGGATCGCCCGCTTCCAGTCCTTCAAGGTCGACTTGCCTGCCAGGTGGACAAACTCCTTGGGGCTGATTAGGTGATCGTGAAACTGCAAAAGGTGCAACATCAGTGCCATGAGCCATAAACAAGGCAAGGGTGCCCTGTGGGCAGGGTTCAGCGGGAGCCCAGCGGCATTTCCCAGTGCCCAGCAGCGGCTGCAGCCTCCACGTGCCACCAAACACCACCACAATAGATGGCTGCCAGGCACTCCCCACCCCAGGGAACACTGCCCGAGTTGGAAAGATTAAAGCCAAACACTGCTGTCACGGATGGCTAGTTAACAGCTGCTCCAAGCAAGAGTTCAGGGTGTGTGAGTTTGGAAGTGCCCAGCTCAGGCAGGACAGCTGGGGAAACACCCACAGCTTGTGCAAAGTATCATTAACAGTAGGGAGCTGCTCACACTCCCACCAACAATGCACTTGGTGAAAGCTGGGCTGCACTGGTAACATTTGGGTCCAAGGGCATGTTATGCCCCATAGGAGAGAGGGAAAAAGCCCATTTGGTCTTTGACCTCCTGCTCCCGAGCCCAACCATCGGTATCAGGGAACCTCTGGCCTCTCTGGCAGCATGCTCCTGAAAACCAGCTTCAGGGAGCTGGCACACACCGTGCCAACTTTCCCCTTCCTTTTATTGCCCTACACACCCAGTGGTGGCTGAACCCTCTTGCTGACCTAACAGCAACCTGCAGAATCATAGAATTGTAGAACCACTAAGGATGGAGAAGACCTCCAAGATCCTCGAGTCCAACAGAGAATGAGACAGTTTCTCTAGGGAGCTGCCTTACAGCCCATCTCAAAGGATTTCCCAAATCCAGGCCTCCTCTTTTCCATGGCCATGCTGACCAACGTAGAGTAACTCAGTGTTACTGCATGAGAAATTGAAATCTGAATAAGGACAAAGGCTTCTGTGCAGATGGATTTTAGGAGGCAGTAGCAGTACCTGCAGCAGCATCTATCCTCTGCTTCAGGGACAGAGGAGGCCATCTCTCCTGAGAAGGGCAAGGACCATCCTTTGGGAGCCCAAGGAGCCTCTCCCTCATCAGGGTATTGTTTAGGCTGTGTACAAATGCCAGCAATGACTCACTTGTGGCATGTTGCTGAATTTATGCAAATATTAACCACAAGTTACCCAGGACACAGCAGCAACTCTTCAGCAGGTCCCCAATCAATACATTCCTCAAACTATCAACTTTCAACTGAACAGACACTGCAAGTGCCCAAATCTCTCAAACTTTTCAATAATACATTAAATGGAGGCACCATCTCTCCAGCCAGAACTACACAATTTGGTCAAGACAAATATCAGCTACCCCAGCACCAGGAAAACGTCATCCTTTCCCACCATGACATGGTTCTGATGCAAAGCAGCTGATCAAAGCTCATCACAACTAGGACAAGCTAGGTAACCCCACAATGTGGGCCAGGGGAAAGCACAGGTCCAGTGCTGGGCCCTCTGTTCTCACCTGCACACACTTCACATTGATCCCGGGGCACACAAACTTCCTCCAGATGAGGTTGGCTTTGCTGTCCCCACAGGTGATGGGGTAGACAATCTCTGCCTCCAAACTGTCCTCATCTTCAGCCATCTTCACTTCTCACAGGGATCAGAGGAAGGGACAAATCAAAGAGAAACATGAGCCACAGCCCTGATTCATATGCCTGAGCCACATGCAATCATAGTTTTGAAACTCAGAAATAAAAAAAACAAAAAAAGTAGGTGATGCATGGTGGGGTGTGCCAGGGTTTGTGGCCACCACTCATTTGCACTTTGCCATTAAAGCATCCAAACACCCAAATTTCTCAGGCAAAACAGCCCAGGCAAATTTATGACAGTCCAGCTGCAGCTGAACATAGGGAATATGGAAAGTCAGCCATTCTTGATAAAAAAGAATGATGTTATCTGGGTGGAGTCACCCTTGGTTTTAAAGTAAAATTGGTTTTAAGTCAACTCCAGCACAGCTGATCAGTCTTTGCTCCCTAAAATCACTTTTACTGGCAACCAAAGCCAGCAAGTTGCTGCAAAACTGACATCCCCGTGGCAAGCTGGAATGGTAGGAGCCAGGGATGGCCGGACACAGGGACTCATCGTGGACCAGGAGAGGGCAGCAGCAGGCCAGCCAGCTCCCTGCTGGTCACTGAGTCCCCCTGGATGCTGGGAGAACACCCTGGAGCCCCAGCAGCTCTGCACAGCAGTGCTTGGACTGTCCCATTTGACACCAGCACAGGGCTGTGGCACACTGGGGTGGTGGAGCTGGCACCAAGGGGCTGTGGAAAGAGTTGACCTACCTAGAACTGCTTCCTTCAGGTCTGTGGAGGCTGTGAAGGCAGCAGCAGCTGCAGCAGCTGCATTTTCAGTCTCCAGAGTGTCTTCGTTGATGTCACCACTGGGAAGAGAGGCAGAGGCATTCTTAAGCCATGTGGCCGTGCCACCCCCACACCCGATGCCCTGTGGAGACATTGCCTCAGAAGTCCCTCAGATCACATTTTCCCACAAGAGCTAAGAGTCAGCTCTGGCTTTGGGAGGCTCAGTTCCATTTTTTCATGTGGAGATGAAGAACCCCACAGCAGGCAAGCCTCTGTCAGCAGCCTGGCCAGCTCTCTCTTGCCTCCCCTTTAATCCTAGCCCTCTGGATCTGCCTCCAGCCCAGCCCATGCTGGAGAGCTGGCATGGAGGGATGCTGTCAGCACAGCCCTTTGCTCAGAAGTCACTGCCAGCCTTTGGCAGCTTTGCCTGACATTTCCCCAGGAAAAACATGTGTGAAACATGCTGCTGCTGTCTGGGCAATGGACTGGCTGAATCCCCTGGTATGCAGGATGCCCCAGGGGAGTAGGACCTCAAGGAGCCACAGAAACACTATAAAGAAGTGGGACAAACCCCAAGAGCAGATTTGTGGGCAGAGATAACATAACATGAGGTATTGACACTTGCAATACAATCTCTGAGCCTCTTAAAACTTGATATATCCATGATATTAATTAATAGCTGGCTATCCTGATGCTTTAGGTTTTAACTTTTACATTTTTCAGATTCTGTCCTGCTAGTGTAACTGTAGCTTGCTAGATGCTGTGATGCTGTTTTCTTGTGCTGTTCTCTGTGTGAAGATAGACATAACAAAACCTCTAACTTGCCCTCCAAGGACATCCTGAAACAAGAACTGTAAACCATCATCTTGGGAAGAGGGGGGCAGGCTTGGGGGGAGTCACATCATTTGCTGGATTCTGGTTGGTGAATTGATATTGTTATAAAAGTGTGAAGCACTCGTGACCAGGGGCCCATTTTGGGATCCACTGAGGCAGAACCTCTGGAGCCCAAAGTGTGCACCTGAAGGCCTTTCAAATAAATACCACCTTTATTCCTTTGTTCCTGTCTGGTCTCTGTTTTTAGATAGCCACTTTAAGGCATCAATCCAACTGCTTCCATTGTCACCACAATGAAATCTGTCTTCTCCGGGTGCTTTTCCCACGGAGTCAAACAGCAGGTCCTGCACAGCACCCACTCCCTTGCTGTTCTCCGATTCCAGCTCTCACTGTGGCAACACAGAGCCCCAAGCCCCTCCAAGGAGCTTCAGTGCACACTCAGAGGGAACAGGCACTTCTGGTTGTGATGTGGGACATGTTCCTCATCCCCTCAGATTGGGAGGTGAGGTCCCAAAGGGAAGGAGCCCAAATTGTTGCCCTTATGGGTCCCACCCGTACATCACAGCCAGCACTCACCAAGGGCCATTCCTAACAGGTTTTCACAGAAACACAGAGAGGGCCCTCACAGCTCATCTCATTCCAAACCCTTCCCATGGGCAGGGATACCTTCCACTATCCCAGGTTGCTCTAAGCTCCATCCAACCTGGCCTTGAACAACTCCAGGGATGGGGCAGCCACAGCTTCTTGAGGACCCTGTGCCAGGGGCTCACCACCCTCACGGGGAACAATTTCTTCCTAATATCCAGTCTAAGTCTACCCTCCCTTTAAGATATGTGTTTGGTGCTGTTACTGAAGCTGACTAATTGCTGCAGAAAGCTTGACCTGCAGGGGCAGGGGGAGAAATACAATTAGCTTTTCACATACTTTGGCATATAAACTCCCTAGAAAGACTGTAGAGACAAAATAAACCTGAAACTTCCCTCAATTTGGTACCAGGGGTGAATTAAAAGACAGTCTTAGTGACTCACTGGCAACCACATTTCTCACTCACAGTGGTGCCAGGGGGACAAGGAAATTCAAGAGCAACTGGTTTTTCCATTCTGGGCTCCTAACACACAGCTCCAGGGTGGAACTGCAGCTTCAAAGTATGTCTCCCCTCAGCAGCTGCAGGGCAGGTACCTGTGGGGAGCAGCACAGAGATAAGGCAGGCGTGGGTGGCAGCTCAGCCTCACCAGGTGACTGGCTTGGAGATGCTGCTCCAGAGAGAGGGGAGACAGCTCTGCTGTGACAGAAAGGGGATGGACACAACACTGCCTCTGCAGCTCACAGTGACCACCAGCCCAGAGCCCTGGGAGAGCATGGGGAGGGTAATGTGAAAGGACTCGAAAAGGTAAACTCTGAGCTATGGCATTTGCACTCAGGTGATTATTACACAAGTGGCAGCCTGACAGAAGAACAGAAGAATTCTAACCTGGGTTTTTTTTATCAGTTTGCTGCTGGGTTCTTGCATTTCTCCAGGTGAAAGGCAGCAGCAGCACTTCAGCTGGGTGCCAGAGGCAGCAGCGCCCTCTGGCATGCAAAGCCCTGAGACTGACCTGCCTCCAGACCAAGAACCTCCACCAACTTACCCAGAAGAAACCCCCAGCAGAAAGCCAGCACCTTTCAGAGCTTCCTCCAGGACTCCAGCGCATTTGCACTGCCCCAAAAAATGATCAAAAGGCACAACTGGATGGGGAGGAATAACCCAGCCCACGCCCTAAACCTCCAGAGGCAAACAAACCAACCAACTCCCAGCTTGTAGAAAAATTCAAGCAACTGGAGTCTGTGTCTGCCATGGACATGTGGGGGAGAGAAAACCACAAAAAAAGGGCAAGTGTCTCCACACTGTTTCTCCTATCCCATTCCAGGGAAACAGACTGAGGCAGATGCAAGAGAAAACACAAACACCTTCCAAGTCCCAAGCAGTGCAGCCCCCCAGCTGGTCCTGCCTTTGCCAGTTGCCATGACAAAGGCAGGGGAGGATGGTTCTCATCTTCCTCCCCAGGAGGATCTATAAACCAGATGGAAGAGAAGAAAGCACGTGCAGATAACTCAGCGGGCTGGCATCTTCTTTCTTTTCTGCTCCTGCCTTGCCTAGAAACTTGAGAGAGAAAAGTCTCCCCCAGAATCCTGTGCTGATCAGAAATACAAGCACCTCATCAGAGCATCAAGCACAGATCCCCTCTGATCACAGACTAAAGAGAAAAGCTTCTTGTTCACTATTATTTTCCCATTTCCCTCAGCCTTTTCCTTAAGAACACATGAACTAATTAAGCCCTTAACAATTGGTTATATAGAGGGTTTTTTTAATAGCAAACCCATACCCAGATGAGCACTAGAAAAAGGCACCAATCCCCAAGCTGAGTTTGGTTTTAGTCACACAAGGCAAGTTGAAAGCTCCCCATGTGAGTGGTGACGGAGCCAACATGAAGGGACCCCAGCCTGTGCCTGCAGCTGCTCTCCTGACACCAGCTGGGGCTGCAGAGGGAAATCAGAGGCAAAGGGAGCCAGCACCACTGTGGCATTGCCCCAGGATGAGCAGAGCCTGGTGGAGGCAACTGTCCAAGGCCACAGAGAGACTGTGGGTGGCTCATGCTGCCACCCACCACCAGCCCCACCTACCCTGCTCAGGTTTACTCTTGTGACCCCAAAAGTGACATCCTTTCCATTAACCCGCTACCATCCCCAAGAATGGGGGAGCAAAGAACCTGTCCAGAGGCTCTTTTCCAGAGAGGTGCATGGAAAACCCTCAGGGAATCTCTTCATACCTGCCAAGACATCTCTGCTCATAGCTGCGACTAAATGAAAGCGTTCCTCTCTGTGCTGTGTAGAGCTGTCCTGCTCCTGACCATCCAGGGGACACTGGGAGGGTGAGAAAAGGTTTCCAAAGAAAAACAGGAAGGGAACTAAGAGTGAAAAGAAACCAACTGATTGAGCCAGCTTCTGCTATGATCCACTTCCCCAGACAACACCACAATGCTGCACATGGGTCTGAAGAGGCTCAGAGCCACGTTACAACCAGGAGCCATCCTGCATCCAACAGCAGCCACATCTCAAGCTCACATCTGGCTGCTTCTCCACTGAAGGAGACAACGGAATCCGCATGGTACAGAAAACAAGAGGAGCAGAGCCTTTCTTTCCCACCATTACCGCTCTTCTGGGAATTTAAAAGGTTCTTGGAAACACTCACAGACCCAGGGTGTGAAGTTAGAGCAGGGTAGATCCTGCCCATCCCAGCACCAAGAGCTCTTGCCTCTGCCTATCCCTGCCCACTCCTCACCAAAAAATCATCTGTTAATGGGCTTTATCTCAGTTGGAGCAGTACAAGGGGAATGGCACCTGGACTGAAACAAAAGCTATCACGTTCTGCCCTGCCCAAAGCCCCAGGGCACTGACACAAAGACATGTTTGAGAAAAGGAGACAAACAACTTGTGGAGAGCAATAAACAGCCACTCAATACCCACTTATTTCAAACAAACCTGCCTGGTTGCAGCTCCAGGTGTGAACTTGGATTTTCTGCCCACTGAAAGAACAAAACACAAAATGGCTCTGGGCTCTGTCCCACCCAAAAAAACACAGAGAAGTAAAGCAAAGAGCCCATTGCTATGTGGGCCTTCAAGGTACCAGCCAGGCTCTTTGACCATGGCCAACCTGCCACTGAACAGACCAGACCTCAACAAACAGCAGCCCTGAATTTGTAATGCCAACAAAAAAGAGAGCAATAGCGCAAAACAGCAGCACTTTAACAATCAGACATGTTCACTGTGTTTTTGAGAAGACTCTCCATTCAAGGCAACAATGTTTCAAGGACACCTCTCTCCTACTGCTGGCAGGGGAGGTTCCTGCAGAACTCAGCCAAAAACCAGCCAACTCCAAACCTCCCCAAGGGGAGCTCAGCTGCACCATCCTCAACCTGGTGTGGACAGCCTCGTCTCTTGGAGTTCAGAGCTTAGCAAAGCCATCATGAAATAGCAGAAAAAAGCTGATTTAGCTACTGGTGTCCTGTTCTAACTGGATTTGTGTTCACTCCAACATCCACTCAAGAAAAGGTATTTCGAGTTGGGGTTTTTTTCCCCCCTCAAAAGAGGGTAAGAGTGGAGCCTGTTCTGCTCAGAGCTGCAGATCCCTGGGTATGGGAAACCCTAGCAAGAATCTGGACACTCCATGGCCACCACTGAGGTCCGCACAGTGAGCAGGGATGCAGGAGGAAGCCGTGGGGGATCAAATCCCAGCCTACAACCACATGTGGGAGTGTTTCCAGCATATCCCCTCAGCATGCACTGACCCAGTCTCTTACCCGTGCTGGGACAGGTTGGTGGTGACCAGCACTGTCTTCACCTCCTCCATGCCGCCGCCATCCACGGCGCCATCCGGTGTGGTCACCACCACCACCTCCTCCATGTGGACGCTGACGTCCGGCGTCGCCATGGCGGCAGGAGCGGGAGAGCCGTCGGTCACCAGCTGGAGAAACGAGGGGAAGCCCCGTGTCAAAAGGTCTCCCTGCTGAACTCGGTCATGGAAGGATCATGGGTGTGGTGGGAGCAAGGAGAGACGGGATTGCAGGGAGTCCATGCTTCTAAGGAGAAGGGGATGAGCAAATCCCCAAGTGCTCCACCCCAGGAGGAAGGATGAGGGGAAGCTCAACCCAACACACACTCTGCAGGCTGGGTGAGAATGATGGGCATGGGCGAGACTGGGGGGCAGGAGGTGAAGGGCAGAGTGTGAAAGAGGTCCAAAAAAAACGCATTCCTGGCATCCACCATAAACTCTATGAAGATAGTCAGTTTGAAGGTGCATTTCCAAATGTATTTCAAACTATCTCACGATTTCACACTGTTGGAGGAGCTTGTCACTGTCTCCTCCACAGTAAAACAGAGACTCTTTCCTCCTCCAAAGTCACACACACACAAAAAAAAATCAAATTAAAAAAGCACGTCAAGCTCGCAGAAACAGTGACATCTGGAAACTATTTCAAAGTGTGCATTTCTAATAAATCAGCAAGAGATGTAAGACAGCACTCCCTCTCCAGCTCTCTTGGAGCCCCTTTAGGAACTGAAAGGGACTCTAAGGTCTCCTTGAGTCTTATTTTCTCTTCTCCAGCTCTCTCAGCCTGTCTCCAGAGCAGAGGTGCTCCAGCCCTTAAAGTATCTCCATGATCTCCTCTGGATTTGCTCCAGTGGCTCCACATCTTTCTGATGCTGGGGGCCCAGAGCTGGATACAGCACTGCAGGTGGGGTCTCACCTGAGGAGAGTAGAGGGGGAGAATCCCCTCCCTCACTCTGCTGCCCACAATGCTGGGGATCAGCCCATGCCCGGGTACGGAGAAGTTGGTTCCTACAAAGCATCTCCTACAGCACTGGTGCAGTCCACACAGAGACAGGTAAGGGAATACCTTGTCCAGGGTGTTCAAGCTCAGACCCCCAGGGAGTACTCCAAGCAGAGTGGCACAGAGCACAGCAGAGATGCCACTTGGCTCCCACCACTTCCCCAAGCCACGGCTGGAGCAGGGCACTGACCCAGCGTGTCCAATGTGACTTAAAACCAAGTTCACACCCTGCAGAAACACCTGCCTGACCCACAGGGACAGCACGAGGTGATCTCTACCTCCAGAGAGCCCACAGGGTTTATCCGAGGTAGACTGGCCCCTCTGTGCCAGCCCAGCACAAAGCCACCAGCAGAAGCACTTCGGTTTTCACAGCAGCACAGATGCTCAGCTGCCTTTGGCTCAACCACTCTGATTTTTGTTGTTACTCTGCCCCTACCCTTGTCCTTCATTTTGGGGTAAGACCCCTCCCACAGCATTAGCATCACTCACAATGGGCCCTGAGCTGGTACCCAGCTTCAGGATGCTCCAGACATCCTGCCCTGCATCACGGGATTGAACTCCACGTGTGTTGCTCAGATGCCTCTGGGTAGGAACCAACACTGAATGGAGAAAAACTGGGCTGAAAACAAAAGTCATCTAAAGTGGCTAAAAACACAACAGCAGTGGGGCAGGGGAGGGGGATGAGGGGCAGCCCAGCTCTACCAGGACTCAGGGTGTCCATGCATGTCCCTCCTGATGCACCCTGGTGTAGGGTAGTTAGAGCGTGTCAAGAGCTGTGGGAAAGATTTGGGGTGAATCAAGGGAAAAAAATATAAAAGGAAAAAAAAAAGCATAGCACAACTGGGAGAACAGGGCGATTTTTTTGGGTGCAGCATCAGGAGGGCAGAGAAGAGGGAGATTGCACAGGGGGCAGCCAGCAAGGTGGTGCACAGAGGAGGGATGCAGTGTGGATGCAGAGAGGTACTTAGAGAGAGAGGGGATGCATGGGGAGGTGGCTTCAGGGGGGTTAAACAGAGGTGCACAGGGTGGG